>VZTZ01040976.1:0-25072 GCA_013400955.1 Drymodes brunneopygia | reverse complement strand
TCGCGGTGCTGGTCCCCCAGCCACTCCCACTTGGTGGTGTCGGCGTGCCCCGTGCCGATGTACTTGGACTGCAGGTGCTCCAGCTGGCTGTGGATGGTGTAGCGGTCCGTCATGGCGCGGCGNGGCCTGGGCGGCGCGGCCGGGTCTCGGTACCGGGACCTTTTCCGGCGGGCGCTTCCCGCCGCTTGTCCTTTTCCTTTTCCGCCGGGAAAGGCCTGCCGGGAGTTGTAGTCTTCTCTCCGCCCCGGCCGGGATGGGGCGGGCCCCGGCGTGTTTAATATTGATATTGTAATAAAATAATTTACTCCCGGTCCGGTCACGTTAGGTGGCTAATCCATAGTAAGGCAAATGGCAGTTCCAAGGCTGGGGCGGGTTATTTTAAAGCACGTACGTGAGGGCTGAGGACTGGCTCCAGACCAGATCTCGTATTCTGAGCACGGGTGCAGGGCTGCGCCTCAGACTGAGGCAGATGCTCAGGTGAGCCTCGGTGCAAAGCCTCGAGCCTGCCGTTAATTTGTAAAGCAAAGGTACGGCTTTGATACTGCTCCATTCGCCTGGATTCCAAGGGGCACGCACTGTCAAATCTGGTTACGAAATACCCACGTAGTGGATCATGGGGAACATCAGAAGGTCTCTCCTGCCAGGAGGTGTCAGAAAACAGGAAAGCAAAGCCCGAGGCTCACGCTCCAGGGCACAGCTTAATCCCAGCTCCTGATACTATTTCTCTGTAAGCCACAACTCGGTGTAGCTTCCCAAATAAGAGACATGGGGAAGCCTGGCTCTGGAGAAAGAAAAAGCTCCAAGAAAAACATCGAGGAGGTGCCAAGAGCAGCACAACAGCCCTTTGCTTGGTGAGAGGGCAATACAGCTTTTTCTGTGGTCACTCTCATAGAAGTCCACGTAGAGAAGGGCTGAAGGGGGCACAGCATTTGCAGGTGCTCCCGAAATAAGAAGCTTGGTGAGGTTACTTCTGCTACATACAGCTGAGGAAAGTCCTGTAGGTCCCATCGCTGTTCCTTTGTAAGATGAAGAGCTCTGAGTTACTCTTCCCTGGGCAGGCTGTGCAGCTGACCATGGTCAGGGGATTTAAGTCAAAATTAAATATTAATGTTGAAAAAGACTTTTTTACAGTGCAGGTAGCATTTTATCTGAATATTAAACTCACAAGCAGATATAAAACCCACAGAAAATATAACTTGTATTATTGCCTATCTTCTTTTGATCAAAGTCCAGTTTGAAATAAATGTTATCATCCACTAAAACAGAAGTTTTTTCCTCTGTTCAAGAGCTTACATAATGTTAAGTTTAAGATGCATGAAATGATTTATGTTTTCATATGCTAGTAGTGTTTTTAATTATTTGTTTTAAAATAGGAAAGACACGTTGCCAGAAACTTTTCAATAGGGCACTGAGCTCTTTCTTCCTGTCCTAGCAAATGCCCTTTAGTCAAAAATAAATCCACAGGAATGTTGTGTGAAAACCCAGATGATTCTATGCCCCTTGTTTAGAAGTGAGCATCTTATAAAACCAAGGCCATATAAAGCAATGTTAAAACAACGTTCTGGCGTGTCC
Source organism: Drymodes brunneopygia (assembly GCA_013400955.1). Taxonomy (NCBI): domain Eukaryota; kingdom Metazoa; phylum Chordata; class Aves; order Passeriformes; family Petroicidae; genus Drymodes; species Drymodes brunneopygia. The sequence goes on along the minus strand of VZTZ01040976.1, from coordinate 23,500 downwards.
TTACCCTTCACTGCAAAGAGCCAAATGAGGACTATAATTTTTTATTTTTGTTATTTTTATGAGGATCTGTTGAGTCATTGCTACCAAGGTTTACTTAGCTGGAAGCAGATTACACAGCTGGATACAGTAGATGCATTCTGTTGTTGCTTTCAGAGAGACCAGGAAAAGAAAAATAAATAAACATTACACTTTAGGAGTTTCTATGTATGCTGGTATACAGAATGACCAAAAAAAAGACATATTCTCAACAAGGGAGAGCTTTAATTTCTTTTTTAACGGGAATCTTTTTAAAGAGTGGGATGGCAAGAAGAATGTTAGCGTTTAATAGATGTTCCATGCCAACACAGTGACACATAGGGCTGCCCTCACAGCTGTTTTAAAGTTATCCTCTTGGAAACTCTAAACCAGGAGACATATTGATTAAAATACTCAGTCTTTGGAGCAGAAAAGATTCCCAGAAGCTTATCCATTTCTTGCAGATGTTGCAGTTTCTACGAGCAATAACTGCATTAAGTTAAACAGGTGTAAGGGTTCTGGTTAAAAAACAAACAACCAACCAACTAAAAACCCAAACAAGCAAACAAACAAAAAAAAAAACCACCACCAAAAAGCAAACAACAAAAAAAGCCAAATAAACCAAAAATCCCCCAAAAATGCCACAAAAAACCCAGAAAAAACCCCACAACAAACTCCCAGCCAACCAAAACAAAAAACCAGTGAAACAACAACAATAAAAAAACCAACCAACCAAAAACAAACAAACCAACCCAAACAAAATAAAAAGCCCATCCCAAACCTGAATGGGAAGTGTAAATCTGAAATTTTCAGCAAGTCTGTTAGTGGGCCAGATTAAAATGCTGCATTCAGGCATCCAGAGCTCTGGAAGAAGACACCAAAACTTCACTCTATTTTGGCTTTGACCAAAAACCTCTGAGACTGCCAGACAAGCTCACCAATATGAGGAAGAAAAAACAGGTAGTAAAATTTCCAGCTGATAGGCAAGTGACAATTATTTACAAGTAATTACTTAACTTCAGTTTCACTCGAAAAAGAAAAGGTTTCATGTGCTAGCTTGGAAGAATTATATTCACTTTCTCTTCATTTTTTCTTCTATACAAAAACAAAATATGTTGTTAGGCCTTGATTTTCTTGTTACGTCCGTTCTGTACAAAATGATTGCCTGCACTAGGGCACTTTCATTTCACATTTAGGAATACTAAATTAGTGGGGGAAAGGAGATGCAGATATATATAGAGAGAATTATTGCTCAGTGGTAATATGGTTGTGTGATTAGGATTCCTAAATAAGTTGCATTTTGGGATATGTCAAGGTTTTTGTACTGAATACCATTAAATATCATTATTAGAATATACAATAATGGATGCTTACTTACGGAAATCACATAAATGTGTTGATTTAAGTTCTGAAATTATCTGTTTGGAGAGTAACATCCCTTCAAGCCAAGTTTCAGAAGGTGGAGACATTGGAAGAATGTAAGGAACTGCAGAGGCCACTGGGTGTCAGGGTTGGACCTGCAAAAATTCTTCTTCCATAAAAACGGAGAGGTTGGTTGCTCCTCCAAAATGTAGAGAAAAAGGGTAGAGGGACCAAGAAAGACAGTGTTAGTGGCTGCCAGTGCAAGATATAACCAAATTTTTGAATTCTCTACTGACTCTTTGGGTGGGAGCATGAAGACATAAATAGCCTGCAATAAGGAAGATGTGACAATCATGATAAATCCAACACACACCTAGAAAGATGATAAAATGGGGAGGCATGCCCTTTTTTTTCCCCCAGAAATTCCTCTATTCTTCACTATATTGATTTATCCTACAAATACAGAGAGGAAAAAATTTTTGAAATCTCATTAGCTTGGAAAGAATGGTGCTGGAAATTAATAATGATAAAAAGCCATTGCCTATGTGGCATGCGATTTTTTTAAAGTGTATATTTCATTAAAAATATGTTGCTTCTGCTAAAACAGGGTTCTTAAATCATTATTTTTAGAGGTCACATTACCACTTAACAGTTTTAGGCTGGAGAAGTTACCTTTTTTTAATTGCATATTTTGGGGTTTTTTTTTCGGATTTCCCATGCTATCACATGAACTGTGATGCAGTTTCTCAAATGTTCTTATAGCCTATGAACATTAACAGCCTCACAACCTTTGTCCTGTAAGAGGTGGAAGACAACTTTGCTGCTTTTCTCAAAGATCCTGTGAAAACATTTTTCACAAGCAAGCCTCCTTTTCCACCTTGTTTTATGGAAACTCCCCTGATTTCTCTGCCTTGTAGTCAGAATCATGATTTTGCTACAGGGTAAGAATTGGCCTTCACACTGCAGTCATCTGCAGCCTTTGGGCTGCCTATGGGACAGAGGAAACACAGTCCTTGCAAGCATGGTTAAGTTTCAAACTTTCTTCCACTATTAGAAACTATGTTTTGTTATTGTTTTGATTTTATAGTGCATAAATACTCCAACATCTGAAAGCTTTTCTAGGGTTGTATGTCTGATTCTCTGCCAAAGCTATAGATTGGAAGAATGTGGAATAAAGAAATCAGGAAAGAAGAAATACTGTGTGTCCTACCATTGAAGGGATACACTTCATGCTGCTCTGTATCTGTAATCAATCCCATTATCTTGAATCAGACTGCAGCTGGAGGAATTCACTGCTGAAGAATTGTCAAACTGAGGAGACCTGTGACCTGCACTAACCTAGGCCTTGCCTAGGAGCAGCTCAGGGATCACAGAGACTGAGCCTTGTAGCTTCACACTCCACCAGTGGCTTGTGAATATCACTGTGATGCTCTATGCCTTCTGTATGGTTCTGAATAATACTGTGCACAGCACAATTGAATTAGCTTAATTTAGGTGCCACTGAGAATTTCCTAGCAAGGTGCAGGAGCACCCTAAAAGCAGAGAGGCAGCAGGGGTCACTAGCACAGCACTTACAGATGAGACTGAAATAATGTGGGTATCCGAGGAAAGTGGTGTGGAGGGAGATGGAGCACAACAGAGGCCTGGTAGAGGCAGCTCTCACTTGCTGTTTAGAGGGAAATTCTTTATTCCAAAGCCATCACTTTGAAAATAAAAGCCTGTCCATTAATGTGATTAGTTACCTCTTCAGGCTAAAAATAGACCCAGCAATAGTCTGCCAGGTGAACTGAAATGACTTGTGTCCACCTACATTTTTGTAATGGGAAAGGTTTGTTCTTGTCACGCATTTGGAAATAAAATGAAGTAATAAGAGTAAACACAACAAAACTGGGGAAGACTACAGGACTATCCAAGAAGCAGCTGTTTTCTGCCCATTTTCTTTGCATGTCTTTTCTTCATTCACTCCGGATAAACTGTCACAGCTAATACAGCTATTAATTGTATTCAATAAAGTATACAAAAGTAGCAGTGATGAAAGGTACATCTTTAAATAGGCCCTAGAGAAGAGATAGGAAATGTACACAAACTTAAATTAGAAGAAATTGATTTGGCCATTGAGTAGCTCTGTGTATCATATCACTGTATGCTTTCTGTGTGCAAGGAAGAGTAAGAACAGAGGAAGTGACTTTCATTTTTTTAAGTCTGACTTGAAGCTGCTTAATGCAGCTGTTTCTTTTTTTATCTGCCACGTAATCATCATGTTTTAAAAATACTGATTTCTTCAGAACAGTACTTAAAAATGTTCCATACAGAGAAGCCTATCTGTAGCCAGCCTTTTCTTTCTCCAGCTTTTCGCTACACGCATAGTGCACAAGTATTCATCATTTCACCTCCTTCTCTGCAGTAAGCACAGAGGACATTGGTGTCATCACCCTTATCCAGACAAAAAAATCCATCATTTGTATGGTGCACAAGGGCAGCTCATCTGTTAGTGCACAGCAAGTCAGTTCATGAAAGTGAAAAATAAGAGGAGGAGAAGCATGGAGTCATTGATATCATCAACTTGCCTATTTGGTGTGCGTTGTACTAATTCATGGTGTGAAATTCAGACTGTGGATTGCTTGTGGGACAAACAGCAAAAGAGAGAGGGGGCAGCAATGGATATTTAGGATATAGTATCACTGCAGGTGGAAGAATATAACTGTCCCTTCCATATACCTCTAGGAAATGGCACACCAGTCACTACCAGTTCACCACGGAATTATAGAATCAAGTTTAAGTCTACCCTCCTTCAGTTTAAGGCCTGTCCTCCTTTTTCTATCACTACACACCCTTCTAAAAAGTCCCTCTCCAGCCTTCTTATAAGCGCCCTTTAGATACTGGAAGGCTGCTATAAGACTGCTAATATAAACCAGCTGTTTCTCAGCCTGGGTTGGGAACTTTGTCATTTGAAATAAGAAATGTACATAAGCCTCTTGCACTTACTGTGAAAGTAAAGATCTCACTAATAAGATGATGCAACATATCTCACCTTCAGCTTTATCAAAGTATTGCTGTTTATTACTTTTAAGGCAAATAGAACATAATTTTTCACAATGCCAAGCATCGTAGAAAAATTAATATGTGCAAATCACAACTCTTCAAAACTCACAATAAATGTCTTTTTGATTGCTGGTTTCATTGTTGGGAATGTCTTATTAGTCACAAACTGAAAACTGCTTAATTGACTAGATCATCAGAATAAAAAAACAAACCCAGAGTGTAGGGGCTTGGCAAGGAATAAGCCATTGGAAGCAAGGTATTTATAGTCAGGATTGGGCAATGTTAGTAACGTATGATGATAACCATCACATCTGTACATCTTGGAATGTGATTTGAGAGCTTGAAAGAGAATTGCTGACTTGGAAAGCAAGCATTCAAGAAGTATAGCATAAAGATGTTATCTCTTTAGAGTGTAATATTTCTTCCCACCTCCTCAGCACCATGCAGACAAGAAACCTTGAAACCAAAAAAACCCCAAAAACTACTTGACAAAAAAATCACCTGAACCTGGACATTTTTAAGAAAGCTTTTAAAGATGTGATTTTTTTTACCATTGTTTTTAAGTAGCATGTATTGTTTGCGCTCTTTTTTTTCTTTTTGCATTTTGAGCTTCTGTATTTCACTTTGTATTTGCTCTTCTCCGTAAATATTTGAAAGTATTTATTTTTCTGATGTTTGAAGGTACTTAATTTTAGAAGATTAGAGCTGAAATGTTCACATATTCGATTGCAGGGAAAGAGGCTTTAAGAAAAGCACCAGTCATTGTGAAAACTGCTGGCACTGGGGTTGTAATCTAGAGCCCCGATAGGATGTGCACAGATCGTGTGGATGACGGCTGATGCATCTCTCAGAATAGCTGTTGTGAAGCACAGATGATTTGGCGTTCACATACAGCTGTGTATTGCAGCCCATTTGTGGAAAAGCCTTCAGGATGAAATGGAAACATTTGAAAACCATAACTGTTCCCTTTTTTCTGTCTTTTTCAGCCTTGTGTAACTTAACAATGAGGTCCTCTTGGCTAAGGTGTTCTCCTACGGTGTTTGTACTCACCCAGTGGGGCCTTGTTCACAGCCTCATGGTGCTATTGTTACATCAACTATTGTGTCTATTTGTGATATTCACCTCTGGGCATGAAGACACTTGGTTTTGAACAGGATTACTGGGATATATTTTTAACAGGCAGAGAAAGAGAGGTGCAGTCTACCCAGTGGGTTCTTCACTTAAAGCTCCAAATGCAGTCTAGAGGTTCTGCCAGTAGACTTAGGTATTTCAAGTGCTAGGACCATTGGCAGCAGTGGTTCATACTTGGCACGTCAAAAGGATCAAGACTGAAGGGTAACAAAAGCTTATTGTTAGTGCCAGCAGAAAGTCAGCATTCAAGGAACAGGTTGGGGCAGAGATTCCCAAGCCAATGTGGGCATGAATCTCTGACTGCTTGTTGCTGTCATGATACCTCATGTCACACTCAGACATGTAGGGAATTATTTGCAAACCTTGGAAGGAAAGTCAAAGACAATTCAAGAAATTAATTCTCATCTATATTTGCAATTACAGCAAGTTGTCAGGTGATTTTTATTAGTAAGGGATGAATACACAACAGAAAACACTACCAGAAAAAAATCTAATCTCTTTTAGTTAAAGGACCATGAACTTTGGTCAGTGTAATCCCATGACAGCTTTTCTCTCTCCCATTCAATGAGTTCCTTGTGTGAAGATGAGCAGCAGATTATTCTCCTATAAAATACGTTTATCTCACATAGGTAATAAAGTCTCCACATTCTTTTCTGTACTGTGGCTGACTGCTGAATTTATCAGTGTGAAAAGAGCTGCTCTGAGTGACTCAGCTGCAGAACTGATTTGTTTTGTCATCGGAGAACAGGCTTGCATAGCTGCTGAGTCACAAACTGGCTTGCATAATTGGAAGGGTAAATCAGGCTTGTTGAGTGACTCAGTTTGTAATTTGATCCTCCTCTCATTCCCAAATGCACATGCACCTGTATTTTGAAACTGCAGGGATGGTTAATTACAGTTTGAATCATTTCAGTGGTACCCATGGAATGTCTCCTTCCGATACACTCTGCTGTTCAATTCTTCTCCCACAATCCCTGGGATGTGGCCAAGTGCTTCTTCCTTCACACAGGGAGGAAAATTTATCTGTGTTTTCCTTCACTGTTAAAACCAGTCACCATTATGATCCTAACAGATCTTCCCGTGGAGCTTAAATTAAAAAAAAGACATCTGTACTTTTCACCTTTTTTAAGATACTATTATTACTCTGTTTAAAAGATTATTTTCAATAGGAGGTTAGGTTTAGGAAATAAGGTGGATCTTTTGTGTGTGTGTAGAATTCCAAAATGTTGGCATAGAAATCATAAGCCAAAATCTTCCTGCACATGTAGGTACATTATTTTGACTGCTGTTTGTGGAAGAAGAAAACAGCCTTTTAGCTAAGAATATTTTATGCCCAGGAGGAATTAGAAAAAACCTTTGCATTGAGAGTTTTTTGTCTGATGCTCTATCAGCCAAAGAAACAGAAGCATGTAACTATGCTTTAAGAAAAAAGCTAGCCATAAATCTAGAGAGAAAAGAAAACAAAACATTGAGGGCAGTCATCTACTTTATGGATGTCATAGTTTCCTTTATAAAACATATTAGAAAGTGCAGTAGCCTTTCTTCTTAGAACTGTATAGTATCCCACAAGCACTAACTCTTGATGGCCATACTAAGAAAGGAAAATGCTGTCCTAATCAAATAGATGAGGATGTTGACACAGGCAATGAAATTCCTTGCCAGAAGCCCCATGCTGACCTGGTGTCAGAGCAGGCTCCTTGCTGGTACTGCACTGTGCCCATCACCCAGCTCTGCTCCAGCCCTCCATGAAGGTTTTTCACTGACACAGCACAGCACAGCACATCACCTCTAGCTGAGATTTGTTTGTGACTGTAATGGTTTGATTTAGGTAAACGAGCCCTTTGGAAAATTTTATTGTCAGTTAAGTTTCTGTTTCCTCCTACATCCTCAAGCAGAGTCTGAACTGAGCCCACACTGACACGTTTCTTGCTCTTCTCTCACTGTGCTGAGGAACTCTTCTGAAAGTTGCATTTTAATTTGTATGCAGACACAGTCGTATCACTGACTATAACAAGCTCTACCATTTTTGTAGCAAATCTGAAAAATTCCACTTTTTTACCCAAATCAAAATCAAATTCTGTTTGCCCAGGATGAGCTTGAGGGAGGGAGGGATGAATCTGAATGGACTTTTAAATTGCTTCAACCAATATGTTTCATACAAACAACAACTTGTGTATTGACCCTGATGATACCTTTTCAGCTGTTTGAATGCTTGAATGCAGCCTTCCTCTCAGAAATCCTACAGCTATTGGTTATTAGGGAGCTGTCTGAAGATACAGCTCACCTTCAACCTCTTTTTCAGTTTTCTCCTAAATGGTATTAATGGCTTCTAAAAGAAATAGCCTTTGGGTTTAGACAGACAGGTTGGTAGTAGGCTTTTTCTAAGAAAGGTACTCAAATAAAAGTACACTAGCACAAAATATTTCTTACAGATATGTGGTACTACTGGGTTTGAATTACTCTGCCTGTATCTGGGTGTGAACCCCTACTTCCCCAGGGTTGGGGGCATCATGGTTGGGATTCTTGGATCAGCTCCTTAGGAAGATGGGACACTAACAAGTCAGGTTGTGATTTGCAGTTGTGTAAGTATCTGAGTTCTAGAGGCTAGTTTGTGCTTGTCTCTAGGACTTGGGAAGCATTTAATTGAAAATAAATGTTTTAACTGCCAAAGGCAGCTGCCAGAGCATTTATATAATTAATTTCATTTTGCTTTCTGGTACATGTCTTAAGGGCATTGGCTAGAGGATACATTTGGTCTCTTCACTCACCGGGATACATGATCCTTATCACCGATTCATAGGATGGTTTGGGTTGGAAGAGACCTTAAAGATCACTTAATTCTAACCCACCAGCCATAGGCAGGGACAGCTTTCACTACACCAGGTTGCTCAAAGACCCATCCAACCAGACCTGGAACAGTTCCAGGGATGGGACATCCACAACTTCTCTGAGCAACCTGTTCCAGTACCCCACCACTCTCACAGTAAAGAATTTCTTCCTTCTATCTAATCTAAACCTATGCTCTTTCAGATTAAAGCAATTTCCTCTTTTCCTATCACTACATATCCTTATAAAAAGTTTGATTCTCCTCTATACCAGTAACAAAATAACCCACTGCCTATCCTCCATGTTATACTTCCTGTAGGTTTTAATATTGTGTCTGTCTCATTTGATGCCACGTTCAAACTTCCACTGACTTCACTGAAAGCAGAATTTGGCAATTAATTTTAACTGATATAGACTCATTAAGTAGCACACAATTTTTTCTGTGTCATCTGAATAGCATCCACACATAAGAAATTATGGAAGGGAGAGCGTTATTTAAGTAGAAAGGTGACTGTACAGAGGCATAAGCCTTTAGAGAAAAAAAATATCTGTAAGAAAAAAGCAGAGACGTGAAAAGACATGTAATCTTTTCATGAAAAGAGAGAACTAGCACTCAGGGGATTTGGATGCAACTTCTAGTTAGATCAAGACTTGCTGTACACCTCTAGGCATTTTGACACTTTCTGTGATTTCTTTCCCATCTATAATACATGGGTAGCAATACACATAGCAGTATTTTAAAGTAATTGCTTGCAAATTGGTTTAGAGAGCCTGAAGTGGAGGATAGTTTATAAATGTAATGCAATATTATTATTGTTGTCACATAAAAACCTAGCTTAGTCCATCAATTTAATTGTCACCAAAGCCACATGGATGGCAGGGTTTCTAATGTTACTTGGAAAATCATCTTTCAAATCCAATGTTGTCCTTCAACAACTGGCACATGTATCTCCTTTCATCTTCAGGAAATAAGATTCCGAAAATTTCCATGTAATACAGGTTTGAAGACTGATGAGCATATTACTGGGGGTATAAGAGAATTTGGAGAGTGTTTGGCAGCACTTACCACTTGAAATATACTGCAAGCACATGTTACACTGTGGCACTGCCTGCTCCAGTGACCAAGTCACAAAGAACGCGGATACACCTCAGCACCTACTGATCCCAGGAGAGTTTGGCAATGCTCCCTGCCAGGCCACCAGCTGGGGCCAGGAGAATGAGTTTTATGTCTTGCACTGACAGACACTCTGGGGAGACTGCTCTACCCAGACACCCGAGTGAAGAGAGTTGTTTCCCAAGCAAGCTGCAAATGCTATAACTACAGATACATATCATTAGAAATAACAAATCTCAGGAAAATAAGCGCAGTGGATCAGTAGCCAAGAAATGTAGGTGTGTTGCTGTGAGAACGCTGCCTGTCAAGAGCTGGCTTTGCTGCAGCAGCTAATGAGCCTACCCCAGACACTGCTCATGCACTGACAGGCACTCCACAGCCAGCCTGGCTGTTCTTGCACTGCGGTATGTAGGATCTGGGATTTAAGGGCTTCCTATTTAGGGGGATCTTTCAGCACCAAGATCTGGCCTCTGCAGCTGTGGATTTTGGACCACATTAGATTCACTGGTTAGGAGAGACCTCGGAGTAATTCTGTCCAATCTGGTGCTCCAATCTCTTGGATCAACATTGATCTCTTTGCTTTGTCCAGATGGATCTTGAACATCTCCAAAACAGAGATTCCACAACTTCTTCGGGCAGTCTTCTGTTCCAGTGCTTAACTGCCCTCATAATGTGTATTTTCCCTTTATTTCCTATTAGAACTTTATCCAGATTTATGAGCATTGTTTCTCATTCTCCTGCCACACACTTGGGTTGTATCAGTAACCTCTTCATTACATTAAGGCTGCTGTTAGATGCTCTAAATCTTTTCTTTTCTGGGCTAAACAAACCTAATTCTTTCAGCCTCTCCCTACAGGTCACATACTCCAACCCTATGACCATCTTGGTGACTCTTTGCTGGACTCACTCAAGTTCATTGACATCCTCCTCATACTGGGAATCCCAGAACTGTGGACTTTCTTACAAAAATCAAGGAAAGGAAACAAAAGCTCTTCCAATAATGTATTTTCAGGCCATGCAGTTCTACAGCAGTAGGGAGGGTCACTTATCTGCTTGCTCTTTCCCAAGAGTAAGGAAGGCATGAAGAAGCAGAGAGAAGATTACTCAGGTTTCCAAAGCTCACATCCATACATTCTCACTCACCAGAGTAGCCCCACAGATTGGCTGTGATTTTGAATGGCAAAAGTAGTTATGATCTTCTCTGTGAACCATAAGGGGCTAAATCCTATGTGGAGAATCGAGTCAGAGGGAGACAGAGGAATGGCACTGTATGGGTAACAGAATAACCTTAAGAAAATTGTATATTCCAAGATGGGTGGAGATGGAAATAGAGGGAGTCTGTCATCCTAGTGTGTCTTTTGCCCACCCCTCCTCCATGTTTCCTACAGGGTTTAAAGGACTTCATGGCATCAGTTGACTGGGTGACCTGACCCCTTTGACGAATGAAGGGGGAGAAAAAGTCTCTAAAGAAGGATTATCTTGGATGTAATTAATTTTACTGTCACTAAAGCTGCAGATATGGCAAGATTTCAAACATCACTTGGAAAATTTTCTTGCCATGTCGCAAAATAAAAACATTTTTCATCATAAATGGACATGTCTATCTCCTGTCATCTTCAGGTAGTAAGCACATGGAAATTTGATATGCAGGTATTCAGTGCTATTTGGAATGAAGTAAAGACTCACTTCTCTAGATGTATTCTAGATGTAGTACTGATTATTGGTGAACTTTAAATTTGCTATCGTATATTAATCACTATTTTAAAATTATTTGATATTAAATATACTAATTTTGCTTTAGTATATTAATTTTATTTGTTATTGAATTATTTTGTTAAATTATGCTTCATTTTAAATTCACACCAAATTTGTTCTCACAGCAATTGTATATGCTGTAGTTAACATTAAATATGGACAGTATTTAAAATTATTATTTATGTAGGATCTTCCCTTGCATAATTAAATGTTAGTTGGGTTTTCATTCATTTACATGTTGTAAAAATTTATTCTGTAAGATGGAAACAATGTTTAACATCCTTGTAACAGACAGGTGTAACACTGCCAGTGTCGGCTTCCAGGTTTGCAGTGAAACAATGGTTCCGAGCCATGTAGCATAAGAAGTATGGAGCCTTGTTTTCTGTGCTTGTTCCCTGTCTGTGTGGTATTTCTCGGGGACACTGCCTGCTGACCTTGACCAAGAAACAAGGTATATGTTGGTAGGCACGGTACAAAAGCATAGTAGATGACGGATATTTCCAGAAGCAATTTTCTTCCAGATAAAAAAAAGTGTGAATTAACTTCTCAGGACTAAAAGAACAGCTACCAGATTTCCCTTACAATATTTTTTAGCATAATATTATTAGATTTCCTGTAATCTGTCTGTTTATTATCTTAATCAAAGTTACCCACTTTCAACATTTGGCTTGAATTTTGAAGAACTGATTTACCCCTCTGAAGCTGTAGTTTTATGTTTCAGTGTATTTTAATGTTTGTATTTCTACAAACATATAGGATATATAATATACAAATATCATATAAATATCTTTGGCACACGTCAATAAGATTTAGAAAATGAGGCTAAAATAAGTTTCAGGAAGTCATGTAATCCACTCCCTACTTCAATTTAAAATCAGCCATGCTTGAATTATTCCTAGTAGATACTTATCCAGGTTAAAAAGAGGCACAGCCAGGCCCGGTTGCATTGCTGAAGCTGAGAGTCCAAGGAAGAAATAAGAACTGAGCTTGTATGCACAGTGCAGGCCTCCTTCTCTGCCACAGCAGTACACAACCTACACGGAGATGTAACTTGCAAAGTGTATATGTGTGTTCTTCCTCTCCTTGCATTTCTTAACCACGAGGCTTGAAGTGTGGCTGGTAGCAGCTGCCTCTCAGAATCCTGGGATACTTGCCACAGCCATCAGACAGGTTTCAAAGATAAAATATAAGCTTTCACTTTTCTCAGATAAGTTTTGCAAGGTGTTTGACAAATACCCTTCTACTTTGACAAGTACCATTAATTTTTAGGGCTTTTTTTTTTTTTTGTTAGCTAAAACAGGCAAATCTCAGCAGTGACTTTGTTTCATTCCACAGAAATCCATCATGCTGTTACAGTGTCACATACAACTTGCTTAGATACCGTCTGCCTTGCCATGCACAGAGGATTCCAGGCAGCAATTGGTCATGATTGGGCTGTGAAACATATTGCTCCCTGGCTGTGTATTCTCAGCTAAATGACACCAAATAATTTTTCTCTCATCTTCAACTAAACAAAAAGCTTTTCTTTCTCTTCACAGATCTGTAGCCCACCACTACCATGCTACCCTTGGGAAGGTCTACCACAAGGTATTTAGATCTAGCCACAAAGCCACCTGAAAGGTTTCCACATGTGCAGCATGCCTTCAGAAGAATGTAGTCTGCATGGTACAGGAACACCCTGTGCACTTTGGGCAGGCTCCCCACCACTTTCTGGATGTTATATTGCTTGTTGAAAAGCACTGGCAGCATGAATAAGGCGATCCATCAATAGGGCTGTATAAAATTTATGTTCTAGGATAGAATTGTTTTATTTCATCAAAACTTGGTGAGTTTTAGAAAACAACACCTTTTCTCTGAATGACTAATTTGAAAAGGATGCTCCAAAAAAGCTATGGAAATGTCCTCACTGTGCAATAGCTCTCTTTGTGAAGGTCTATTTACTCTTTGCTTCATCCTTCTAAGCCATCTAAGGCTTTTAACCTCTGGGAAAAAAAAAAAAAACCAAAACAACAACAACCCTTTTCATTACTCGCCAGGTACTTCATACCTGATATACAGCCTGGCCATTTTCTGCTCAGAGAGTAGTGATGAGGGAAAAATAGGGCATGTATGTTTTGGCAATATGAACGTGCCCTAGAATCTGCTGTGACTGGGACTATACCCAAATCTGAATGCCTGTTAGGTGCCTTCCTCCCCTCGCTTCTTTATCCCTCTTAAATGACATAAAGATGTCCTTGTCTCTGCTCTGACAAGTTACAAAGTGCTCTCCATACTGCAGAAGTCAACTGAAAAGTTATATATATATATATATATATCTTTGCTGAAGTACAGGAACAGGGTTAGGTAAAGCTTCTCATTAGGCCAGTTGATGTGACAGGACCTTTGTCATGTTGTATATATGGGCTATGCGCTTGCACTCAAAAAGCTGTGACAGCAGCAGAGAAATCCAGTGGCTTACTTGATAATCAGCCAAGCCTTCAGTTCCCTGAAATCAGCATTGTTCCATTGGCTCCAGTTAACTATGCTTGTTTACATCCATCATGTGAAAACATTTTGAACCTGTTCATTTATTGGTTACTAGCTTCATAAAACATGCTGGCACCTGCCATTATCTCTGAAGTCAAGAGAAGTCTCAGGGCCATTTCCTGTGCATCCAATCTGGCATTTGATACAGCCCTAACTAGATTTGCAGCTCTTTAAGAACTCGTGCATGGGTAATGAACCTTCAGAGCCACACATGAGTGCCAAGTTGAGGTTTACAAGGAATTCAGGGGCAATACGCCCAGGACTGGCTTCACATGCCTTTTGGGCATAATTGGAGAAGAATGTTAAATCCTTTCCTGAATAAGCAAGAGAGAGGGTCCTGGCACAAGGCATCCTCTGATCCACAGCAATTATATCTGCACAGCTTTCAGCACCCCATCCTTTTGTAGCAGTCTTCTTCCTTCCTAATGAAGGAGAGAAAAGGAAAGCGAAAAGAAAAACATCTGCAGGGCTCAACACCTAGAGCACTATATTATCTCTGTGTAAATCCAAATATCTCCATGGGCTTCAACAAAGAATTAAGGTGGATTTCGCTACCTGTGGAGATACTTGGCTTCTGAATTCTTTTCAGCACTCTATTCCTCATGCAGCCAAGGCGAATCTCTTTATGTCAGCAACATTTATTGATGATGCTGTTCTGTAACATCAGTAGCTTTTGTGAGAGGCTACAATGAAATGTGAAAAGACAGAGAAGGAATGTTGGACCTTTCTCAAGCTGGAAGTATCACAGCTGAAGACTCAGTTTCTCTGGTAAATGAATACAGTGAAAGAATTTTCTAGCATCAGTCTTTTGGTGTCTCACTTCAACTCACCTTGGCAATTGATAAATCATGTCAGAATAACTCTACTGATCCATGAGGTTAAAAAGAAAAAAGTTATTTGTCCAGGACCATGAGTCATTACTTTAATTGAATCAATATGAGCTAGATTACATCAGACCTGATTCTAGCTTAGAAGGGGCTCATATGTACTGCAGAACTGGAAAAGTGTACATGAATTTTATATGTGTCTGAGAACTGACTCTAGGATACACAGCTGAAATGGTGGCAACTCGCTCTGGTTTTAGCTAAAAGTTTCACAAGTGTCAATTATTATAGATTGACACTACTATATATTATAGATTGACACTATTATAACTTCATACTGAAACTAGTACAGATGTTACGGGTACAAACTGCTTTGTGGAGATGAATAAGCTCCAGACAAACAGGTCTGTATGTCTCCTGTATCTAAGTTGCCCAGTGAAACAGCTCTTCCCAAAACTTGAGATTTCCCAGAGTTCCTGGAAGCCCTGAGATGTTGGTAAGTGGTAGCAAAGAAATCTACATGTCCACATAATTTCTAATTTCTTGGGCTTTGGAAGAAACTCAGTTTCCTGGTTGGGAATATTTTTAGAAGCATCCCGCACCAGAGCAGAGAGATAATGGGTCTCCCTCATGCAGTGAATTGTCCTTGAAATACTACACATCCTCAAGTTATTTTAACACACATGAGACTCCAATTTGTTTATATATTACTTCTCACTATACATTTTTGAGAACTGAAAGTAATTATGCTTGTCCTCTTTCTAGAGATGAGAGAACTGGATGCAAAACCTGGCTCGTTCAAAGCAATCACGCAAGACCTAGGTCAGGATTAGAAGTTTTTAAGGAAAAAAAAATGCAACAGCTCTTCAGGAAAAAGAAAAGAAGAACTAAAAGAGAGGCTTACTGTCTGCAGATGTATTGTACATTTATATTACCCAAACCCCTTTAGAAACTTATTATCTGTGATCCCTATACTAACGAGTTCTGCCTTTATCTCTGTAAATTGAGTATTTACTTTCACTGGTAAACTACGTGTTTCTCTTATAATAAGATAGCAGAAAGTGAAAAAAGATATGATGTTACTTTTGTAGCTTGGTATGTAATGCTGCTCAGGACTCACAGGAGAATAAAATTACAGGACTGAAAATTCTTTATCTCTTATTTTGGAAAATCCCTTTCCTCTGTCTAATAATTTCCATTATCAATTTACAGTGTTCATGTTATTTCAGAAGTGATTGAAATGGGCATAATAATCCAAAACAAGTGCCTTTGGTACATATGATGACACAACAATCTTCTCATATGACTCATCTGGTTTTGTTTCTCATAACACCATGCAAATGGGCACCTTTTGTAAGATCTAGCAACATAATACACTCAAGAATTTCAGGATACTTGTTTGTCAATGGTGATTTTTTTTAGCTACCTATTTGTGTAGCTTAATTAGCGAACTTTTTATGAGAGTTTTGAACCATCTTTAAACTTGTCTAATCTAGGTGGCAAAATCTGTAGAAATAATAAATTTCCCTCACTCTCCATTCCTTTCTTAGAAGGCTAATATTTTACCAATATTACTACCTTGCCTGCTACTCAGCTACTGAAACTTTAACTGAAGTCCCTCCCAAAGCAGAGGAGACTTGACAGTCATCTCTTTGGTCTTCCATATCCTCCACATGAATTATAGGGAAGATACCAGATGTTTCTAGATGAGCAATTTGCTCTCAACAGGATCATCAGACACATCAATCAATGTACCCTTAGCTTTGTCTGTGCTGCAACAACAGCAGGTTAATTTGTAATTGTTGTTCCATGCCATGCAAAGCAGCCTGTACCTTTGATTACCCGTGACATTACATTAACACCCAGCTCTATTTTCAGCCCCGCTTGCATTAACAACACCAAACACTAAAGGCCCATTTGCTTTCTGCGGTCCAGTGGCAAGGAGAAAACAGCCTGCCCACGTGTGGGGATGCTGCAGCTGGTCTCACAAAGCAGCAGCCTGGAAGAGAAAACCCACTCACAGTTCAGTGCCTTCAGGTAGTTTTAGGGAACTGATGAGACCTATGCACTTATATTTGTCTCCAGCATCAAGGTCTAAGAGAAAAATCCCAGCAAAGTGCCCAGTTCAGTCCCAGATTTTTCAAGGTAAAAGAGCCTTTCTGTCAGATATATTTTTAACTGATTGTTAACCATAAAACCTCAAGTATTTACCTATTACTTACATTTTTTCCTGACACAAAACCAGCATGGAAAATAAGGAGGGAAGAAGCTTCCTACATCTCTGCAATTGTCTCTATCATAACACAATTTGTTCTCAGTCACCTAGGGTGGGATTGATGCAATGTAAGAAATTTTGGAGCCTTATAACTGATGACTGCTCAGGAAAGCACAGTTGCTCTTCCAGCTACTTCGTGGCACCAACAAAAAAGCAACTTCTACATTTTAAAATTTCCAGATTCAAATTCTATACAAGTTTACAGAAAGGGAGAAAAAAGCACATGTCCAAAATACACGTCCAAGATGTTCAAGAAAAGCAAAAACTTCCCATCTCAGAAAGACCTGAATAACCTCTCTAACTACTTGTGTGGCTAATTAATGTGTATGACTACCATATATCAGACATTGTGACACCAGAGTTTTGTTATTTTTTTTTTCAGTTAGAATGATTGGGAAGGTGTTGGGAGTTTTTTCCACGGGAGTGGTCGAAGTTATCAGAGTTGAAGTCACAACCCAAAATTGGATTTAATACTCTGAAGCACGAAGCAAAGAGCACATCTTCCTTACACTGAACAGCAGCCATTTGAATTACTGCATCACAGGGTCGGAAAGCCCCCGCTTGCGAGGTGAGGGCAGTAAAGGTCAGGGGAGGTCCACGGGGATGACGGCGAAGAAACGGGTTGGCTCACCGCGCCCACGCTTCCCGGCACCCACGGGGCGGGCTTTCCCCGCGCTGGGCAGCGACGCGAACCGGGCATCTTCTCACGGGGCCGGGAAGGGGAAGCCCGGAGAGAGGGGGCGGGGCGCTGCCATGCAAATCAGCCCCTCACAGCCAATAGGCGAGCGAGCCGGGCGGAGGGGCGGGATGCTCCGCGGGGACGAGCGCTCGCCTCGACGGCGCGGGCGCTGCGGTGGCACCGGCACGTCGGGAGCGGCACCGGCACCTCGGGAGCGACATCGCCACCTCGGGAACGGCACCGGCACCTCGGGAGTGGCGCGGGCGGAGCTCCAGGGGACCGGCCGGACTGCCCTGCCCGGGGGTGAGTACCTGCCGGGACGGGGGAGGACGAGGCAGCGCTTTCCTCGGGAGCCGAGCAGGATTTGGTTTCTTCTCGCGGGGAACAGCCGGTGTTTGCTCCCGGGACGGGAGCACAGCCGTGTTCCCGAGCTCCCCTGAGCATCAGCTGGAGTGCCCGGACGCCGACGCGCCCGGAGCCGCTGCCGGAGGGAGAGCAGTGCTGGGCAGCGCCGGAGCCCGGGCTGGCCGCCCCCTTCCCCGCTGTCGGGGCGTGCGCGGTGCTCTGCAGGCAGTCCAGCCGGCGAGGCGGAGGGGCCGTGGGGTGTGCGGGGCGCTCGGCACCTCGGTTTTACGCGAGAGTAGGAGACACTGCCCCTTTTGAGTCGGGAGGGGAAGTCTCAAGCGCGGAGGCAGGGGAGAAGATAGGAAATGCGGACTGGGCTTTTGGGTCCGAATGTGCCTTAGGATAGCCCTGCTCCTCATGGAATGCAAAAGGGATGGCTGGGTTTTCACAGGATGAGAGAAAAACAGAGGTCCTTTCAAATATGTGTCTTCTCATCCAGTCACAACGGATATCTGCATTTCCACTGCCTTGTTTGTCTGGCTTAGCAAGTATTAACGTTTTATTCATAGTGCTCATACACGGTTATGAATAGCTGCAGAGCAGATTTTACAGAAAATTTTATTTATATGCAAAATATAATAGCTTTTTCTTCGTTCTTGAGTGTCATAATGGCCAGATCTGGAAGTGGGTGCAAAAGTTAGCGTTCTTTGATTGCTTCCTATTAAATTGATACTCATTTCCTTCCTACCAAGAAGAACTGGCACTCGTGTATGTCTGAGATAACTACATGTCACTCTGTGATACTGAGAAAGGAAATGACTAGAATAACAGCACTGGCCAGAAACGGACAGTTGCACTTCTTGTTCCTGTTCTTTAGATGGTATTTTAGGAGCTGTCTTTTAAGCTGTCAGGTATCAAAACAGCGACATACGACTTTCTAGGATAAGAATACAATTTGAAGGATGATGCTTTCTTACCAGTGCTGATGCTCACTATTTAAATTGTGATGGGACTACAGGATGACCATAACTTTTTTTTTAAATTCAAAACAGACCAGAGGTCTAAGAGATGAACAAAATACTTTTTTGTCTGACTGCCTTGTATGCCCACTGCTTTAAAACTGAAATTGCATGTTCAGTCATATGGTAGCTAATGTTTTGACTGAGGCTGAAACTGCAAGTTAAACTTTCTTGTTGGAAGACATTTCCATGACGAAAGTAAGCATGGTACAGAAGATCTCTTGAGACATTAAAATGAGTAAAATGTAGTACCTTCTGGGCACTTCAGATAAACATGATGCTATGGAATGCAACTGCATACTCTGTCAGTCCTGGAGAATTTGGGTGCTGTGGGATTAGGCTCCATGTCTGACATCTTCTACTATACTATAGCAGTAACCAAGACCTGCTTCAGAAGGGGAAATGATAGTTGCCACTAGTGCATAAATAACGGAGAAGGAAGAGAATCTGAAAAGAGTCACCTAAATTTCTCCCCAGTACAGGCAGCACTGTGTGAATATACGTGTTGACTGGGGGTGAGAGCCCCAAATCATGGAAATGCAGGGCCCTGTGGGACTGTAAGACTGCTTAAGATGTAAGGTTGCTTAATCCTTTTGGTGCACTGTAGCTGTGCACGAAAACCAGGCCTGAGAGGGGTTTCTGTATCTTCTCTCTTTTCCCCAAGGAAGAAGGTCCCTCAGTGTTTCCACAGAGAAATGGTCCAATTTTGAGCAAGTCACAGCCAGGTCAACATAGGCCTCATGTGAAAGATACTGAGTACTTCGAGTTTCCAGTGTCAGCACAGGGCTCAAACTGACTAGCTCCCTTTTCATAGAAAACTCCTCTTATGTGTTGGAGTACTGTGTCTCTCTCCCTGGTCTTCTGAATTAAATGAAGGTAATTCCTTCAGCTCCTCTTTCTCCAGGACTGTATTTTCTAAACTGTTTGGAGACAATGCTCAATATACACTCTTTGACTTTCCTAATGTGATAACTGGTGCAGGATGTACTAGTCCAACTGAGGCCTTATCTATGCCAAGCAGAGTAAAACCAGTCCTTCCCAAGCCATCTCTCATATAAGACACGGGGTTTTGTTTTTTTAACAATGGCATTATATTGTGAACTTGCTTTATGGCTTGCAATCAGCTATAACCTCACCAGTGCTTTCCTGCTGCCAAACTAGGTGTTTCCTACTTCCTATTTGTGTGAATAATTTTATCTAAATGTGCCAGGCTTGTCTATATTGAATTTCCTTTTATTTTTGCTATTTCTTCTCTTACTGTCAAGATCATCTTAAATTCTCATCGTTTCTCCTCCCCTGCCCCCACCAAATGCTTGCTTCTACTCCCTTCCAGTTCAGTGTCACCTGGAGACTGTACAAGCTCATGTTTGGTTCCACTCTCCAAATTACTGATGGAAAATATGGATAACCTCTGAGTGTGACAGATAGCCATCCTAATGTTGATATGTTCAAAACCAGTTCTGATGGTAAGAAGACAACTGCTGTGTCAAGTATGAAGATGATGGACCAGATACACTTTCTATTATCTTTTATCTGATCCATCAATTTTCTTTGACTCTGGTCATCCCTGTAGTTCAAGGATAACAAAGCATGGTGCAGAAATTGAGCATTAACTGAGGCACTGTTAACTTGATCCAACAAACTTACCTCAATGCCAGATCTGGGGTTACCACTTTTTGCAATGAAGCCATTTTTGGTTATGCCTGCACTTTGGGTTATTCCCCAAGAGGTGGCCATGAACCAGCTCTGGTGAGGAGCATCATTCCCAGGAGTGGTCTAGGGCTGGCTCCTGGGAACCCCCTCTTGGGTAGTGGGGGGGCTCTGCATGAGGGAAGCAAGGCAGTTTGGTTTGTACCTCTGCTTTGATAGGCTGTGAGATATCACGACAGAATCAGCAAGAGCTCTCACACAATGTTTGGCATTTACATCTAGGCCACATTTATGTAGTTTTATCAGAGAGATAAAGATGTCACATATCTTGACTTCAGAAGTCTTATGTGTGCAGCTTTTGCTTAATCTGCTACGGCAGTTAACCCATTAATTGCCAGGATTATTCCCAACAACTTCACATTCACAAAAGTCAAGGAGTTACTGCATGCTCCAGCTTTTCCTGCTATGCCTTTTCTTTGTGCTGTGTTTATGGTAGTGACAACTCACATATTTTTGAAAGCAGGAATAAAGCTTGCTTGAGCTTTTGATATGCCCAATCAGGTGTGTCCCTAATTACATCTATATCTTGTCTCACCTTCACTGGTGCTTTGAATGGGCCTGTAAACACCCATGGGCTGCTAAGTACTGTAACTGCCATAAAGGCTGACACATCCTGGGGCTGAGGCTGTGGGTATGCATGTGTGGCTGTAGGGGTTATTTCCTGGCTGGAATTAGTTTGGTGCGGGTACAGTTGTGTAGATTTTGCAACAGGATCCCAAACTGAGCCTCATGTACCGGCCCACATGACCAAATACCAAGAAAACATCCTGCATTTAACCTTAAAGGAATTGTTTTAAAGTCAAGAGTACTGGTCTCAGATTGTAACACTTTACATAAGCCTTAAATATATGTGCTTTTCAAAAAAACAATGCAGTTGTGCTAATTTAAAAGCATCATAGAACATATTTCTTCTGACTGATGATCACATGCAACCTCATATTTCTATCTGCATGCCAACATAATCACTTATAAATACCACTGTGTGGTAGCAATAGTAGTTATATAAATGTGGTATGTGCTCAGCTATTTCGCTGAGCCAATGTGTTTCAGGCAGGCCGAGGTGATTAATTAGATAATGTGTATACTCATGGTGCCGTAGTGCCAGCCCTGCCTGTGAGTGCACTGGCTGATTGCCCCGCACAGTGACCTGTAATGATGCTGAGCTGTAGTAATTGCCAACGAATGCATGGATGGCTGTCTCACTGTTTACTTTAGTGGTATGGATCTGACTTAACCACTTGCCAAGCCCTTGGATGTACAGGTCACATTCCCCTTGTCTCCATCTAGGCCAATTTTACCTGGAGACCTTGGTGTTGCAAACCAGTGAAGATGGAGAAGCCTTTTTTGTCTACAGCCCTGTTACAGCTGCTCCCCACCCCACCCATCCAACACCAAATCTAGTTACAATTGCTCATTTATGTGACTTGTGAGGAAAATGTCAAGAGGAGATACCAAGAATCTGTTTTATCTATCCACTATTGAAAATCTGTCAGTGCTGATCCATAGCTCTCCAGTGAAAATTTAGACAACCTAGTAAATAATAGCAGTCAACCCATGTAAAATAAACTGACCTGTCCAATGCAGGAATAATGTTTACTTTCATGACTACTGAGTAATAGCAAAACCTCAGATTTTTTTCTCAGTCTTATCATAAATATGTAAAAAATGGCATATGATGGTGCATTTAATGCAAATCAGCAATGTTTCCTAGTTTTGATACTAATGTCTGGGAAAGCTGATAACCTACAGAAAGCTGAAAACCAGTCTACAGAAAACACCAGGATGGTTAACCATATTCACTACATCTCAGAAGTATGAGATGCACCCTAGATCCTTGAATTTATAATTATTGTTGTCATACAAAAATTGAGAGTTCTTTCCGTTGAAGAGATTGAATACTGGTAAAGAAAGTGAGATAAGCCAAAGAAGAACCTCCAAAGCTATCAGTATTCTAGCAATTATTCTCTCATTTCTTTGAGTTAGAGGCAACGATCTGAATTTTAATTTTTCACCCTTAGGTTTTTCCTAGCCTTTATGATAGGAACCACTGGAGACTCGGATATTCTGCCAACTGTAGAAGTAGCCTGCAAAGAATGGAGTCATCCCTACTTCTCTGAATAGATCAGCTTGTAATAAATAACTTGTCCTCGCACAAACAGAGAAGCTGACGCTTCATTTAAGCTTTTGGGAAAAAATAATACCCTGAGAAATTTTCAACTGCAGGTAATTGTCCCTAGGGTGATGGAAAGTATAAAAGTGGTGTTCTGCTGTGCAAAGGCTTTGATGAGCGTATGGGCTGGCTAGTGTAGTCTTCAGATACACTTGTAGCTTCTTGATGGATTTCTGTAGCTTTTTAACTGGCATTCAGTGTTAACTGATGGAGTTTAATTCCTGAATATATTTTGCCTATTTTTAAACATTGTGAAATCCAAGAAATTCTAGAGAGGATAACTTCCTTTCAGTGAGGCCACAAAAAGATTTTGAACTGCTGATCTCTGTCATAGTTGTTAATATTGGAGTTAATACACAGATGTCATCTTAGAAGACCTTGAGAAGGCAAACTGTCCTAATCATTAGATTATAATTTTTGTTGTTTCAGGCTCTTACAGAGGAGAAGAGAGAAAAAAAGATGAATGACTTGAAAAATTCAAGCCTGCTGTGCCACCTGTGATAGGCATGGTTGGGAAGACAGGGATTTTTGACAGAAAAGATGACTAGTATTCTGCTATAAGCCAATTACTCTTATGGAAAGAGGAAAACCTACTGTTAAAAAAAAGAAGTCTTTTTCTCAAGTTAATTAATATTGTCAAATCTATTATTAGGCAACAGACACCAAGCAAAAATATTAAATCTGGTTGTTTTAGTTTAGGGTAAATT
>VZTZ01040974.1:50773-94706 GCA_013400955.1 Drymodes brunneopygia | reverse complement strand
CGGAGTGGGCTGGAGAGGGTTGTCTTACAGCGGGACGACGTGTCCAGTAGGTGGTGTGTTGCATCCGGTTTTTCCTTAAACCTCCTGGCGTAGTGACTCCATCGCCTCCCTGGGCAGGCCGCTGCCACCTCTAATCACCCTTTCTGTGAAGAAATTACTACTGATGTGTAACCTGAGCCTCCCCTAGAGCAGCTTGCGGTTCTGCCCTCTTACACCGTCGCCTGGTGCCTGTGAAAGGAGGCCGACCCCCATCTGGCTGCACCCTCCTTTCAGGCAGTTGTAGAGAGCAACAAGGTCACCCCTGAGCCTGCTCCAGACTAAACACCCCCAGCTCCCTCAGCTACTCCTCACAGGACTTGTGCTCCAAATCGTTCACCAGCTCCATTGCCTATCTCTGGACATGCTCCAGCACCTCAATGCCCTTGCAGTGAGGAGCACAAATATGAACACAAGATTTGAGGTATGGCCTCACCAGTGCCCACCATCCCTGCCCTGTTCCTGCTGGCCACAGTGTTGCTGATACAGGCCAGGATGCCATTGGGCTGCTTGGTCATAGATGAGGTGAATCATGCACATTGCAGTCATCTACCAGAAAATAAGTACCTGGTTTACTGCTTGTTGAGAAGGGTCTCTTCCTACCATGCTTTTGCATTCATATTTATGGAAAAGAGGGACTCTTAATAAACCTTATGAGGTGGTCCTCATGAGAATTCACCTTCCCATTCCAATTCAGATTTCCTTAGCAAAATGCGTACAAGTAGATAGATTTTGAAGACAGATAAATAGCAGAGACTTCCTAGAATAATTTATGGTACCTTTCCAAGACAGGAATTTATAGCCTAGTGCTTTGCATTAACAGTCAGAAGATCCTTTTGTCTTCCCCTCTATTACCTGGTAAGACACTTTCTGGAAAGGGCCTGGCATGGAAGGATAGCATAACTTACCAAAACAATTGCTGTAGCAGGTGTGCCTGGGGTACCAAACATGAAAACATTTCTGGACCCTGTCTTGCCTCCTTCTTCTGTAAAATTGTTGAGTGGCTGCAAGTTCAGCATGTTTCATGTCATACTGACTGTTTTGGGTCAAACAATCTTTAGTCTGATGAAAGCTTCTCACTAGTGCATCCATGCAAGACTGTCTAAACTTTCTGTCATTTTTATGAACCTAAAATTCTTGTGGTTCGTATAAAAGTCAGTGATTCTGGTTTAAATCTCAATTAAATGAATTATTGTATACTCAAATATTAGCATTTTCTGTGATCAGACAAAAATAAGAGGAAATGAGCTAAAATTGTCATATGTCCTAAACACACATGCTGCTTGCTTGGAAAGCCTACATTTTGATCAGCTGAGATTTCTTCTCAAATAGGTAGCATTAAGATACAATTAGTCAGGTTTTGTGAGAAAAAGTAAACTTAGCATGCGGAATACAAATATACTGAAATGGGAAAGATAACTAGCAGGTCTTGCTAAATTTATCAGTAATAAGAGAGAGAAATTGAGAAATAGTAAAAGAGTACAACTCACTAAATCAAGTAAGATCAGACAGATGCTTATAAATTGTAAGACTGAGCTTAAAGAACAAATCACAGTATTGGGCATCACAAAATGGTATTTTATTTTTGAAGAAATGTAGTCTCTGGAATTTGTAAAGTACTGACCTTGAATTTGCTGCAGACATTTTGTTCTACAGTTTGAGCAAACAAGTATTTTATAAATCTTCTAAATAGCTTTTGTTTTGTTTTGCTATTGTACAAAAGATACTGTTTTCCTTTATGAAAGCTTGTTCACCAAGGAATAAAGGATTGCATTTTTCTGTGATTTTGTGAGACAAACTGAGACAATACTTGTGCCATACTTGTGCTAATGGGGATGGGATTGCCCAGGCACAGAAGTGGTTGGAAGCAGAGGTAGACTCCTGTTTTGGCTGTGACTCAGACAGCTCTTAGAGCCTCACCCCATACCTGCTTTGTCATCTCAGCATTTTACTGTTGGAACACTCTCCATCTTGAAAAGCTGCTCAGCTACTAGAAGCACTGACAATGCTGCTGTTTGTCTTCCTCAGTGAAAGATTGCATCACTTGCAGATAAATCAGAAAATCTGTCTGCCAGATAAATATTTTATGGTGAGATTTTCTGGAAGACAGTGGGTCTGACCATTTACATCCAAAAAGAACTTGGCCAAATATGGTGTCCTTTTCCAGCTTCTTGTGCATCTCCAGACTACTTGCAGGTGGGGAAGTATGAGGAGCAGAAAAGGCCTTGATGCTAAGTGCTACTCAGCAGTAACTAAAACATATCTGTATCATCAAACCTTTTCCCAGCATACATCCAAAACTTTGTCCCCATACCCGCTACCGTGAAGAAATGTAGCTCTACCCCAGCCCAAACTAGAACATTCTCCACCAGTTATTCCATGTCATTTATGTCATGTTAAGATCTCACCCTATCAGTACATCTTTGGACTCAATGGCACTAGCCAAACAGGCAGCTGCAATGACTCAAAGCATTACATCATTCCATTGTGAAACTGCCTGCCCTGGGGCAGGTACTGAGCATTCCCACCTGAACCTGACTGTTTATAATCTTGGTGTTTGGGGACGTGGGATCCCCAAAACCCCTGGACAGATCCAGAGGAGGACCAGAACTTCCACAGGACCACGACTTTTGACTGCAACCATCACTTCAACAGGACTGCAGTCACCACTTAATAGGACAGTGACCATCACCTTGGCCAATAGGGTGCCAGGTTGTCATCTGGCTTTATGGGTCTTAGCCAGTTTTAATGTGTATTATTGCATTATTTAATCTTTCTATAGAATTGTAACTCTGATTTGAAATCTCTCTTTAGGTAGTTGGGTGGACTTCATTTCTCCCACCGACTTACGTTCAAACCAACCCAATGTCCCAGCATGTATTTCTATCAGTGTAGTTTTTAACAGCTATTCAACTTCCCTGGAGGCTGGTGCATAACAGGGAATGTGATCATCTGGTTGATGTCATGCCCCTTGGCCAGGCTATGAGTTTGCTTCAGAAAAGACTCTTGTTGTCTGATTTAATTCTTGCAGTCACTACCAAACTTGCTCTTTAAGGCCCAAAACAGTAATCCAGGCAGTGGCATGGGTCACAGGGTATGTGTATAACCATTCAGGAATCACTTCCATCACTGTAAGCAGATGGTGCTTGCCATGGCAAGTTCATGGTAATCTGATACAATCCATCTGCTGGGCTTGCCTGTATTGGTATTTCAGCCACCATCTTCAATACCAAAAAGGTTTTGCCTCATGGCCTGTTTAATTATGGCTCACTCTTTGCATTATGGATAACTTGTGCAGTGGCATCAGTGATCAAGTCCATGCCTTGATCATGGGCTTATTTGTATGTTTCTTCTCTTTCTACATATTCTGATATATCAGATATATGTGATAGTTCACCCTTATATTCCCAGTCCAGATCCCTCTGAGTCACTTCCATTTTAGCAGCCTGGTCCAGCTGCTCATTGTTTTGATGTTCTTTAGTGGCAGACTCTTTGCTATGTGAAGACTTATGTGTTGTACTTTTACAACCAGGTTCACCACATGAGTAGCAGCATCTCACTGCAATTCAACAGCCCAGATGGGTTTACTTCTCCTCTGCCACATTTTTAATATCTTGTCCTCTTCAGTCTGGCCCAAGTGCTAATGCATGAACTCTGTCTTTTTGGATTTGTTCAAAGGCCTACTGCTACTCAGGACCCTGTTCAAAGTTGTTTTTCTTCTGAGTCATGTGCTAGAGAGGGCTTGTAATCAGTCTGTGACCCAGAATGTGCATTCTCCAGAAACCCACAATACCCAAGAGCTTGTGCTTCTTTTTGGTTAGTTGGTGAAAACATAGCTGTTATGTTATTGATCACATCAATTGAGACATGATGGTGCCTCTATTGCCATTTTAGTCCTGCAAACTGGATCTCCCGTGCAAGTACTTTGACCGTACTTTGTTTCATAGCAAAACCTGCTTTCAAGAGAATTGGCATTAATGTTCTTCCCTTCTCATACGTTTCCTTCTCTGTGTTGCCACACACAATAATGTCATTAATATATTGCAAGTCTTCAGGAGCCTCACTTTGAGTCCAGTCTGGATGTGTCTGTAAAAACTGGTAGGCTTGTGTTTCTACCCTTGGGGCAGTCTGTCAGTTCCAGATGTACTGGATACCTCTCCATGTGAAAACAAACTGTGGCCTACACTCTGCTGTCAAAGGGGTCAAGAGCAATGGATTAGTGATATCAGTATCATATCATAGTGATACCATTTGGCTGCCTTTGACTCCAGTTCCCAATGGAGTTCCAGTATGTCTGAGAGGGCACCATGCAGTGGCAGTGTGGCATCATTCAAGACATGGCAGTCCACCGTTGGCCTCCACTTTCTGTTACATTTTTGCTCTGACCTGGAGGGACTTATTAAAAGATGAATGAGTCTTACTGATGACTCCTTGACTCTCCAGTCACTGGGACAGGTTATGTATGGGAACCACGGAGTCTCTGTTGGTTCAGTATTGTAGCTGAATCATTGTCTTAACATCTGCTGTTCTCTAACCTGCAGCAAAGCCTACAATGGAAGGAAACTCTGAATGACCAGGAAAGCTAGATAGCTGTTTAATCTTTTCTGTACTCAAGGCAGCTATACCAAAAGCTGACTGGTACCCTTTTGGGTCCTTGAAATATTTTCTTCAGAGGTATTCTATGTCAAGGACATAGGATCCTCTGGGCTGGTCACAATTACTGCTTGTAAGATAGGCTTACCTCAGCCTCCAACGCAGACAGTTCTTGAGATTCTTTCATCACTNTTTTCCTGGTATCCAAATCTAAACCTCTCCTGGTGCACCTTGACTCCATTTCCTCTTGTCCTATCCTGCTGTTACCTGGGAAAAGAGGCTGGCCTNGCACCAGTGTCCACTAGAGCTTTAGACTCCTGTGGGGCTGACGTTCCAGGTCATTGAATGCATACAGTCCAGTACAACCAGTTGTCCCTTTCCTCTGCCTGGCTAAAGGCAAGGCCCCTCTATTTCTGGCTGGGGTCTTCATTGCTTGATTTTTGTAACTGTAAAACAGAAGTCTCTTAATCAGGGTCAAGGGTACAATTAGCCCTTCTACTTAGCTCAACAGACACAGGGAGAGTAATTGCCCTGGGTGGATGCCTTTTGACTGTTGCCTTTCCTTCCAGTACCCCTAGTCTCCATGCAGGATTAGCATGCCACTTCCACATGTCCTCCCTCTTACCACGCAGGAAGAACTACAGGGTTGCACACTTTGTGTGACCATGTGGATGCACTGGTACCCTCCCCCTTGAACAATGAAAGAATTTCAGAATTCACAGAATCCTTGTACTTGGAAAGGACCTTTAAGATCATCAAGTTTAATTGTTAACCCAGTACCACTGTGTTCACCACCAGATCATGTCACATCTATATGTATTTTAGATACTTCCAGGAATGGTGACTCCACCATTTCCCTGGGCAGCCCATTCCAGTGCTTGACCACCCTTTCAGTGGAGCAATTTTTCCTGGTATCCAAATCTAAACCTCTCCTGGTGCACCTTGACTCCATTTCCTCTTGTCCTATCCTGCTGTTACCTGGGAAAAGAGGCTGGCCTTCATCTGGCTACAGCCTCCTTTCAGGCAGTTGTAGAGGGTCATAAGGTCCACCCTGACCCTCTTTTTCTCCAGGATAAAGACCCCCAGCTCCCTCAGCTGTTTCTGATAGGATTTGTGCTCCGGACCCTTCACCAGCTCCTTTGCCCTTCTCTAGATAAGCTCCAGCACTTCAATGTCTTTCTTGCAGCGAGGGGCCAAAAACTGAGTGCAGTACTCGAGGTGCAGCATCGCCAGTGTCAGTACAGAGGGACAGTCATTGCCTTGGTCTTGCTGGCCACACTATTTCTGATACAATCCATGATGCCATTGGCTTTCTTTGTCACTTGGGCATGGACTGGCTCATGTTTAGCCAGCTAGTGACCAGGACCCCCGTATTCTTTTGCACTAGGCAGCTTTCCAGCCTTTCTGCCCCAAGCCTATAGCAGTGAATATGGTTTTTGTGACCCAAGGGCAGGACCCAGCAGTTTGTGGTATTGAGCCTTATACAGTTGACCTCAGCCCATCATCCAGCCTGTCCAGATCCCTCTTTAGAGCCTTCCAGCCCCTCAGAATATCAACTGTCCCACCTAACCTGATGTCATATGGGAATTGACTGAGGGTGCACTCAATCTCCTCATCCAAATAATCAATGAAGACATTAAATAGGACTGCCCCTGACACTGAGACTTGGGGAGCCCAACAGTGACAGGATGCCAGCTAGAGACTACTCTCCTCATGAACACTCCGTGGGTCCAGCCAGTTTTTAATGCAGTGAACAGTGCACCTATCTAAGACATCAGCCAGAATGCTTTGGGAAATGATGTCAAAGTCTTTACTAAAGTCCATAGAGAGCCACAGCTCTTCCCTCATCCTAAGTGCATCATCTCTTCATAGAAGGAGGTCAGGTTGGTCCAGCTGCACCTTAATATGGAGGGAGAGCAGAACAAAATTCTGCATGTCTTAGAAGTTAATAACCACTGCTGGCTGTAAAACCCATACATTTCAGATTGACATCTGCTCACTAGATGGCAGTAGATTCAAAAACATTGCTGAAAAATTCCAGCTCATACATAATGTAAAGACATGTTTTTGCAGTGAAATAAAAGTGGAATAGTAAGACATGATAAAAGATGTAGCTGGTCTGGGTAAGGACAATGCATGGTTGGAAAGAAATGGGAGCACAGACTTCGGACTGGTCCAGTAAGTAGATTGCCACAATTGCGCTGAAATTGCCACAATTTCAGTACAAACTCTGCTTTGCCTGCCCTCCCAGACTGAGATTTCTGCCATTCCTCTGGCTCGTTAGATTAAAGCTAGCATGTCTGTGCTTTCTTGTGCTGCATCCAAGAGCTCTGTGTCAGTAGCATCTAAGAGAATATATTAGAATAGTTTCCCATTCTGTGAAAGACTTTCTTATTCTAATGGTGTTTTACCTGAATATTTTCTTTACTCTGAAGTGCAGAGAATGTAAAAGGGAGGCAGATGAAACCTATTTAGCTGACTATCATGATCTAAAAAGCTCTAGAAGACCTCTATATCTGATCTTTTCCTCAGAGCTGAGTCAGTTCCCTCAGACAGAAAACATGCCTATATCTGTTATAAAATTGAGAATTGGAGAAATAGAAGTTCTGATGAAAAATCTCATAAATTGAAAGTTCTGTTGGTGTAGATAGAGTCAGAAGACATGTCTGTCCAGGGACATGGATCCGTAAACTTCATTGTAGTTCTAAAAGTTTGTCAATACTACTGTCACAGACTTGCAGAAGGGCTGAGATTGGAAGGGATGTCTAGTCTATAAATCTCTGCCAAGCAGAATAACCTGGAGCAAGTTACATAGGAACACATCCAGCTGGATTTTGGGTATTTCAAAGGATTGAGATGCTGTGGCCTCTCTGGACAACCTGTGTCAGACTTTAACTACCTTCACAGTAAAAAATATTTTCAGATGGAATTTAGTTTTTTAATTTGTGCTTGTGATCACTTGTCCTGTCACTGGGCATCAATGAGTAGAGCCTAACTCTGTCATCTCTGCACTCTTATATTGTGTGCTTATGTACACTGATGAGATACCCTTGAGACTTGCACAGTTGAAGAAGCCAGCTCTCTCTCCCTCTTCTTGTATGAAAGATGCTGCAGTCCATTCATCATTTTTGTGTCCCTCCGTAGGACTGGCTTCAGTCTACTCATGCTTCTTTTTGTTTTGAAGAGTGCAGAACTGGGCTGAACCTTGATACATCTCACCAGTGCTGAGTAGTGGGAAAAGAGCACATCCTTCAACCTACATGCAATGTTCTTCCCTGAAGTTGCTGACATTTTTTGCTTCAAATTGTTGGGTCCTTGTCAATTTAGTGCACACAAGACCGCCAGTCCCTTCTCTGCAGAGCTGGTTTTCAGCCAGTTCAGAACCCAGCATGTACCTGCCCCTGATGTTGTTTCTCCCCAGGGTTAAGACTTAGCACTCTTGTTTGTTGAACTCCATGAGGTTCCTATGGTCCAATTAGTACAGGCTGTGCAGGACCTTCTGGCATATCAGCATCTCCTCACAGTTTTGTACTGTCTGCAGACTTGGTGAGGGTGCACAGTGTACCAGTGTCCCAGTCATTCATGACAATATCAAACAGTAGTGGCTCCAGTATGAACTCATAGGGCCACCACAAGGAAATGAGCTCCAACTGGACTCTGCACCACTGATCATAACCCTCAAGCTAGAATGGGAGAGACAGCTGCACAGGCAAATCCTCCTGTTGGAAGTTATTACATGTCACACCTGTGGTGCAGGGGAAACAGCAAAATGGTTCACGTGCTGGTACAGCCTGCAATTTTTCACCACATGAATTAAAGGATGCTGGCAAGGGGACTTTGTAATCTCTAGGACTGTGTCTACAACAAAGCTTCTGCTGGCATAAACAGACTATGTGATTTTTCCATGCCACTGTGAAGTGTAAACCAGGCTCAACATGTGAAGGGGTAATGAAGCCTGTTTGTGACTGTCTGATGGCAGACATTCCAGGATATGTGCTCATAAAACAGATGTCTCCTACTCTCAGAGCAACCAGGGGATTTTGACAAGAATCCTGACGTTACGGAAAATATTAAGCAATAATCCTTTCCATCAACCTAAATCCCAGTTCCTCAGTTAGCTAAAAACATTGTAAGTCTTTTATTAAGTGAATAGTTTTACAACTCTCTCATGTTTTTTAGTTCCCAAGTTAATGGATTTTTTGAATATTATAATAAATTATAGGTACAGAACATAACAATTTTCTCATTGTGAGAATTTCTTGTTGCAAAAAGAATATAGATAGTATTGAATTCCCTAATTTGCTGTTTATAAGAAGCATTACTTTGTAAAAAGAACTAAATACTTTCAGTAAATACAACCTACATACATGTACTTACATATATGTGTATGCGTATGAATATGTAAACATGAGAAGTCAGATACTCAGTTCTTCTGAACTGATGTGTTTCTATTCACTTTAAAAATAGAAAACAACCATAATTCAGGAAACTGAATGGGCCAAAGACCCTTTTACATGTAGATTTTCTCAAGTTGCTTGCCTGTAACAACTGAACTGTAAAACTCAAAGTTGTGCGCTCTGTGTAGTCAGAAATACTGATTTTCCTTCATTTCAGTACTTCTGGGATTTAGTGGTGGTGCTTAGTTTCTCTAAAAATCAGACTGATTATGCATTATTTTTAGATCCATGTGTTATCTTTAGGTATTTAAATAGAGAATGTTTAAGTTTTAAGGTTAACTTGTTATAGTTGTGCTTTTGTAACATGAGTTATTGTAAGTGAAAAGCTACAGGCAGAAGAGAGAGAATAAAGCTTTGTAATATTGTTCTTTCTGGGGGAAAGTTTCCCATGTTTTAGCTCCAAAAGTTACTTTTAATGCACTAACAATAACAGTTACACAGTAGCTCAAGACCCAGAAAATTACTCAGTTCTGTACCATATCTTGCGTATCTTGTATAGCTGCACAGCTGTGTAGGAAGTGGCGACCATGGGATCACGGAAGGACCTGTGCTTTGTCGTGTTGCACTCAACCCCTGTGGTGGGATGGCACACTCCCTGTGCCCCTCCAGCTGTAGCTTCTATCTCTGGCCACTCTGGATAAACAGGGAAAAATGGGATTTCTGCTGCAGACCTCTTGGAGGCTGGATGCCTTCTTTGTTCCACAGTGGAATGTAGAGGGTTTTCAGTAGTGTCTGGTATGAACAAGCTGAGGCGCCCTCTCTGCTGAGGCTGTTGGATGCCTGAAAATCTAAGGTAAAGTTACAAAGTTGCCCAACTCTTCCCAGAAAAGATTTCAGATTGGACAAGAGGACATAGCTAAGAAAATCAAAGAAAGCTTGGTTTGGAGGTCACAAGTTCACAGAATCACAGAATAAGCTGAGTTGGAAGGGACCCACAAGAATCATCAAGTCCAGCTCCTGGCCCTGCACAGCACCATCCACAAGAGTCACACCATCTGCCTGAGAGCACTGTCTAAATGCTTCTTGAACTCTCTCAGGCTGATGCTGTGACTACTGCCCTGGGGAGCTGTTCCAGTGCCCAAAAATCCTCTGGGTGGAGAACTTTTTTTTAATATCCAACTTAAACCTCCCCAGACACAGTTGCGGGCCATTCCCTCATGTCCTGTCACTGGTTACCACAGAGAAGAGATCGCTGTCTGCCTCTCTGCCTTCCTTCCTGAGGAAGCTGTAACTGCCATGAGATCTGTCCTCAGTCTCCTCTTCTCCAGGCTGAACAGATCAAGTGACCTCGGCTTCTTCAAGGCCTTTCACCATCTTTCTTGCCCTCCTTTGGATGCTCTCTAA
This sequence comes from Drymodes brunneopygia, assembly GCA_013400955.1. Lineage (NCBI taxonomy): Eukaryota > Metazoa > Chordata > Aves > Passeriformes > Petroicidae > Drymodes > Drymodes brunneopygia. The sequence goes on along the minus strand of VZTZ01040974.1, from coordinate 84,276 downwards.
AGTTTAATGTCTTTCTTATATTGTGGCACCCAAAACTGCCCCCAGCACTCGAGGTGAGGCCACCCCAGTGCAGAGCAGAGTGGGACAATCCCCTCCCTTGCCTGGCTGGTGAGGCTGTGCCTGATGCAGCCCAGGATGGGGTTGGCCCTCCTGGCTGCCAGGGCACTGCTGGCTCATGGTCAGCTTGTCATTGACCAGAACCTCCAGGTCCCTTGCCATGGCACTGCTTTCCAACATCTCATTCCCCAGTCTGTCCATACATCCAGGGTTGACCCATCCCAGGTGCAGAATCCAGCAATCCAGCACTTTACCCTGTTGAACTTCACATGGTTGGTGATTGCCCAGGCCCCTGATTTGTCAAAGTCTCTCTGCAGGGCCTCCCTCCCCTCGAGGGAGTCAACAGTTCCTCCCAGTTTTGTACCATCTGTGCACTTGCTCAGTGTCCCTTCCAGTCCTGTGTCCAGGTCATTTATGAAGACCTTGAAGAGCAGAGGGCCGAGGATGGAGCCCTGTGGAACCCCAGCAGTGACAGGTCCCCAGTCTGATGTAATCCCATTCACTGTAACCCTTTGTGCCTGACCCTTGAGCCAGTTGCTCACCCATCCCATCATGTTTTTATCCAACTGTTGGCTGAACATTAGGTCCAGAAGGCTCCTGTGAGAGACAGTGTCGAAAACTTTACTGGCTTCCCTTGATCAACAGGATGGGTTACCTTGTCATGAAAGGAAATCAGGGGGATAAGCAGGACTTTCCTCTCATGCAGCTGTGCTGGCTGTGACCTGTACTGTGTTGTCTTTCAGGTGTTTTTCAGTACCCCCAGAAAAGTCTTCTTCATTGTTTTATCAGGCACTGAAGTGAGACTGACAGTTTCCTGGGTCCTTCTTCTTTCCCTTCATTAAAATCAGGGCTGTGTTTGCCAGCTTCCAGTCATCTGGGGCCTCTCGGGATTCCCAAGACCACTCAAAAATCATCTAGAGAGGTTTTGCTATTACATCAGCCAGCACTTTGAGGACTCTTGGATGAATTTCATCAGGCCCCGTAGATTTGTAGGGATCCAACTGGAGCAGGATATCCTGCACAATTTTGGGGTTGACTGGGAGTTCATAATTCTTGCAGTTACGGTTCTCATGTCAGGGCACTGAGACCCCCTTGGTCTGTATCTTGCTTTAAAAGACCAGTGTCTGTTAAGGAAGGCAGGAACCTTCCTGGAATGGAAAGATGATCCCCTCTCTCCAAATTATTATTATCATTTCAAAATTATGGGTCTTCCAGGCAAAAATATGGGAAAAGGAGTAGCAGTTCTTTACTAGAAAATATATGTGTGTAACAAGACAGAGCAAGCAACAACAAAGTAATACTCGAAGTTCCCACGTGTACAGTGTGAATATCCTGGCAAAGGCAGCCGCCAACATTCCAGTCAGTCAGAAGCAGGTACCCTCTCTCTGAACAGAGGGAGGAGGTGGGGGGCCCAGTCTTCTCCTTAAACACCCCCACAGATGGCAAGTGTCTCTCAGCAATAGCAGGTGCTGGAAAGTCCCAGTCAAGAGGCAGCTCCTGCAAACAGTGGGCTCACAGACAGGCAGCAAGGAGAATTCTATGGCAGCACTGAGCCCCTGAGCAGGAGCAGTCCAGCACCCAGAACCACAACCATCTCCCCTCCAAGCCAGGCAAAGCCTGCCTATCCCCGATGAAGAACTGCCAAACCCCCATCCTCCCCCCTCCCCCAGAACCATTTCAGCAGTGTGTCAAGGCACTCTTTTGTCTCTTAATCATTGTCCATTCACCATCTCCCTGACAACAAATGGGAAGAAATTCCCTGAGAAACCTTACCCAGAACAGTCCATCTATGTTGGCAATGGGAGGAAAAGAATGCGTTACATACCTCTGTGTTGTACATGTCTCTGTTTGTGAGGTGACCATCCTCATCCTGTAATGGGCTGATGTTACTTAACGCTGCCCATTGGCACTAATACATTTGAAAAAACTATTTTTATTGTTCCCCATGGTTCTGGCAGCTTCAACTCCAGTTGAGCTTTGACCGCAGGTATTTTCTTCCTGCAGTGGCAAGCAGCATATCTCTGTTCTTCCCATGTCACTTGATCTTGCTTCCACTGGGCATACACCTTCCTTTTTTGCCTTATTTCCAAGAGAACATGCTTTGTCAGCCAAGCTGGTTTTCTGCCTCTCCAGTTTGACCGGTGGCATTTGGGAATGGCTCTTAAGAGGTGACGTTTAAGAAGTGACCAGCACTGATGGATGCCAACACTTGCAGAAACATTTTCCCCTGGGACGTGATTACTAATTCCCTGAGCAGCCTGAAGTCTGCTCCTCTCATGTCCAGGGTTGAGCGTTTGCTTGCACTTTTTGTCCTGTCAACAGAGATTTTAAACTCAGTCACTTCGTGGTGTCTGTGGCCAAAGTGTCTGCCAATCTTGACTTCATTTATGAGGTCCACTCTCTTGACAAGCAGTAGATCAAGGAATAAAGAGAACTACTGAATAAGGTAACATTTTTGGACCGATTTTCCCTTGCAAGCACATGTATTCTTAAGAAGGCAGTTGACATAAGGAAATGCGGGTTTAGTTCCAGTCAGCTTTAACTACATAATTCTGGCATTTAAGGAATTGTTAGCATTGTTATGGAGTGCTTTTCCAAGCAGTGGAGGCACATTATCTTTATATGGGAAAGGTCTGCCTTTCCTCTAAAAGGAAGCAGGACAACAATAATGCATTAAGGACTAATTCTACTGGTTTGGTTTTTTTAAATTCCTTTCAAAATATGCATTGTCCAGTGTTACAGATGGTCGAGTGTTAGAAGTGTATTGTATTATCTTTTCACATACATCAAGTTATTTGTATTTAGGCAAGTTTAAAAAGCCCCTTGAGTATATGAGGAATGTAGGAAGATGTAAATATTTCTGAAATGGGGAAGCTAGAAAAGTGGACAGTCTTACGCCAAAAGCTTTAAGATTGTCTTTCTAATGTTGGTCCACTAGATATGTGGATTAGAGGATTATTTGGAAAGAAACAATGAGGTTTTGTCTGAACATATTGATGTATATTGCTATTTATAGTTTCCAAGAAAGTGTGTAGGGAGTTTGGTTGCCAAATTGGAGATGCAAGTTGTTCCACACTACACTGATGCATGTTTGACTTGTGTACTAGTACATTTGCCCTTAGTCTAGGGAAAATTGGTTCTTCCTTTAACCTTTGTGGCAAGTAACAGTGAGTCAAGATTATAAAAAGATTTTGAGTACTTTAAGGCTTCTCTGTAGCACAGGCAAAATTGAATTTTTCTTCCCTGTGGGTGAAAGCAAGACAGCTCTTTGTGATCAGGAAAGTGTGGTTTTGTGGTAGCGTTAGACCTGATGCTGGGGATGATGGTGCAGGTAGGTGAAGAAATTTGGGAGGGATCAGTGGGAGTTAGGAGAAAGGGGCTCAGAGGAGTCTCTGGCAGTTTTGGGGAGCTGTTCAGAGACAAGGAAGGATGACTGGCATAGCAGGAATTTTTTTTAGGAGCATGGGTGGAGCTGCACAGTTGTATCTGGGAGAGGTGGGAGACCTCTGAGGCCCTGAGGTGACTGGTACTTGGGCAGTAAAAAGAATGTGAAGTTGTCACATTTCCCATTAGTTAGCAGAGTTGAACACAGATATGACCAATGCAAGCAGCTGGATGATGGAGAAAGCAGGGGTGCAACAAGCAGCTTTTTTTTCTGGTATGATCCTCCTGCACTAGCACACGTTCCTCCGTTCCTCCAATCCCACATGCTGCTGTTCTTTTTGACTTCAGATGTTGCTTTGGTTTCTTTGCCCAGCTGTTACTTCATATCTCTTCAACCCTTTTATGCCTTCTGAGGATCTGCAATAGTAGCAAGAGCAGGTGGAGGGAGAAGGCTTAGGCTCCTCCAGAACACCTTGTCCACAGGACCTGGTGGCATATGCCTTTCTTGGTGCTTGGTTGCCTCTTGGTGCTTGGATGGAGACAGGTACTAAAAAGAGCTTACTGCTTTGGCCAGGGCCACTGATTTTAAAGATTTTCTCACTCCATCTTTCTCTTGTCTTCCCCAAGTTTGTGATTTTAAGCTACAGCCTAGATGTCTGAAGATGTTTCTGAGGTTGTTATCCTATCCATGGGCTGGAGCTAAGAAAGAGTGGATAAGGTTATTATTCATATTTTAATCATTTAAAGGATGCCCCCAAAGCTAAATTTGTATTACCCAAAACAAACTTTTCTTTGTAGTAATCCCAAAGGCTATGCTTCAGAAGAAGAGTGCCTTCAAAATCTTGAATATAGAAATATATCTCATACAAATCTTGAATGCACAAAATCTTGACTACACATTTATTCAAAATCTCAAATATACAATCTTGGATGTGTGTCTGGAAATTATCTGAAACACAGCCATGTCCAGTTACTCTTTATCTTGCTGTGTTGTAATGTACAGTAGTTTCATAAATAATAAATATTATTTATGAATAAAGAAGGTTTCAACAAGAAAATGAAGTAGCACTGTAGGACGTAGTATTTCCTTGGAATTTCGATAGTTTTAGTAATGATAAGAAATAGACATGGACCGCAGATTACTGGCACCTTTTCCCTTCCTTTGTCTGTGCTGGATCTGGCCATGTGACTGGGAGCATGCGTGTTTCCCCGTGTGTTTGTGTGGTTGGGATCATGCAAGGGTGTGCAGATGATGGCAGCTAGTTGCTGCCAGACCACAAGAGGGACCCAAAGACATGCATTGCTGCCTGGTATCCCTTGAAAACTGGAAGGATTGTCAGCTTCCAGCTTCTTGGGTTTTCAGAAAAGTAGCTTCTTTTCTTTTAATTTTAGCTTTCAGGAATTTTACTGTGACTCACCTATAAGCTTTCTGAAGGGAAGTCTGACAAAGGCTCTAGAAAAAAGGCTACTCAAGATAACAGATGATTTTAAACAGCTTTGTCATGGCTGCCAAGTGCACTGGGGAAAGCAGTGTGGCATCAAGACACACTATCTAGATAGTGATAAAGCATCTGAAGACTTTAGAAGGAAGGGATCTGTACTCATGTGTCATACTGCAGATATAATATTAAGAAAATTAGCATCTGGAATTTTCCCTTTATTAGTATTTTGGACATTATTAGTATTTCGAACATTCAGCCAAGCAGACAAATGCAGATGATGAGACCTTTCCATAAATTAGAGGAAAAACTTACCAAAAGTCAAGTTGCTCCAAAAATATAATAAATTTGAGACATTCTGTATTATGCAGTTTTGCTGCTGCAGTAACTCACTGCTCCTCCAAAAGACGACTGTAAATTGTACACTGCTTGTGCAAACAGGGTATGTCTTGTGTAGCAGTGGAAAACATCTTTGATACAGGCTGGTTTTGTCTGGAAAGAGCAGCACTACCTGGATTTAGCTGTCTCAGTGACCTCATTAAGTAGTCTTGAGAAATGTCTTCCTCTGTGAAAAGATCTCAGATGCCTTCTTCACTGGAACTACTACCCTTCTCTTTCTCCCTGTCAGGAGACATGAGGCAGGGCTGGCTCCTGGTACTTATATACCCTGTGTTATTCAGTGTAAATAGTAGCCATGTTTTACTGTGCACAAGAATTATTTCCAGCAGAAGGGTAGGAGGAATGGCTAGTGATTGTTTTATTGCAGTGACAGCTCCTTGTTCTTCAACCAAAAGTTTAGTGCTATTGAATGGTGATGTGGTAATCTAGCATCATTGACAATGACAGAAAATTGTAATACTGTATTGCATCTGCATAGCATCCTCAGTCTGAAATCAAATTGAATCACTGTCATTAACAAGCTCTGCTGATGTGTCCTTGGAGGAGGTAATACAAAGTTATCCATGATTTACTTTTAGGGCAGATGGGCCCAGGGAGCAGTTTCCTTGGGGCCAGGGAGTGAGTCAAGATGATGACTCATAGCGGGGTCCTTCTTGGCCAAGGAGGTGATGAAGTGGTCTTCTCCACAGCCTCTCTCTTCTCCTTCTGCTGTCAGCCTCCAGATCGCCTCCAGATCACCTTCTCTGTCGGCTGAGAGGGACTACAGAACAACATACAGGCTTCAGATATACCTCCAACCCCTGTGGAAGTACTGCAGGGGCTCCTCTCCGTCTTGTACTCAGGACAGGCCATGCCAAATTCTGCCCAACAAGAAGGGGCTGCAAGAAGTCAATTTGTGTTTTCACCTCTGTGCCGTATGAAGGGAACATACAGTGTGAAGTGTAATGATAGACTGACATGAAAGGCTGTTCCCTTCCCTCTCTGCTTTTTCTGGCAGCAGCTGAACATGCAGTGACAACACACCTTCCATTACTAATATTTTGAAACCTAGAGCAGGAGAGTGCCTCAAACCGCAGACTTATAACGTAATGAAGAATACACACAGCTGCAGTAACAACCACATAATTATTTAATTAGTTTTTGACAGCTTCAAATTGCACAGGCAAAGGAATGCATGAACCGCACATGGAAACCTGCCAGCAAAGGTTTTACACGTACGCAGATGGTTTTAGCTATTGTAAGCGCAAAGCCAGGTTGCTGCACTTTTATTGCAAAACCTAATAGCACATCATTCACTGCAAAAGTTATATCGGGGAATAAAAATGGCATATGTAATTATTTCTTCTCCTTTATGTCATAGTGTTATTTTGTTATATTTAACTTCTCATAAATGAACCCTGTGAGATCAAAGATGGGAATATTTTAGCCTTAATTTAAGTAATCTGTAAAGTAACAGCTTCCTTTGGGCTTTTGGAATAAGCAATTATGATACCACTAATTAACATTACATATCAATTTATATTTTACAATCCTATTATGGAGACAAATTAATTAATATCTCTGTTGGGAAGTTAAGTATTTGTATTTTTATTGTGAAAAAAGAAAGACAGGCTCACAGAAGTGGAACAGTTTGTCAGAACCTGCAGTGTGATTCAGGGACAAAAGAGATGACAAACTAAGAATTTCCTCAGTTTTCATTTGACTCTGCAGAGAGCTAGAGCAAGAAATTTCAATATATGTGGGAAAAATAACTATCTGCAACAAAATGGAGGACACTAACATTAGTAGAAATCTGTCTTTGGCAAATAGATTATTCCAAAGGGGAAGATAATAATTTAGAAGTGAAGCGAAACATTATGTACTGTAAATATTTGCTCTTCAGCTGCTGCAAAGCCAACACCCATCTCCCAAGTCACTCAAAGTGTTTATAATTTCCATGTGTTGCAAGATCCATGATTTTATATTAGAGGGGAAGTAATTTCTCCTGAATGCACCTAATTAAGGCTAACAGCTAAAATAAAACATGAATTAATTCAAAACGTCACTCTGCACTCTAAATGAGCACAAACGTTGTCTGAGGTTTAAAAAGTTAAGTCCCCCTTTTTTTCCGCATAATTGAAGTTTTCATATTTTCCAGCCTTTGCTTTTTATGGTTCTGGCTGGGATAGGAAATGCTAAAAGCCCACAAGAAAAGACTATTCCCATAGAGCTGTGTAAGATATTCACAACAAAAACCTAAACCATGCGGAACACATGTGGTTTCAAGTTTCACAAGAAAGTCAAAACCCAGACTCTGTTTGTTGAAGTCTGTAACACATTTTGAATGAAACTGGGCCCGTTTTCAAGAAAATCTGGTCAAATTCCTGGTTTTGAGTTGAAACTATCTGAAATTTGGCATTTAGCAAGTTCTGGGAAGAAATCTTGAGGCCTGATCTTGCTGATTCTTCAAAACAGACTTGCTGTAGATGGGAAGTGAGTTGAGGGGATGTCAGGTCTCCACTGGGGGAGTAGGGCAAGGGCACTGTCAGGGGCTTTGGGGCTGAGGAAACCAACACAGCATTGGTGGGTCTCCTGAGGTAGTGAGCTGTAGTCAAAGATGATTGTGTGAAAGTCATGTGGCTCACAGGAAGGGCAAGAGAACCTGGAGATCTTGTGCACACCCCTCAAAGGACACCTTGCTGTGCCTTGTCATGTATTCCCAGAATAAAGATTAGGAGATCCTGAATACTTTGGGACTGTATTCATCACTACACTGCCTTTTTTAGGAATTATGTGGCTATCACTGCATCCACATCAAAAACACAGCTTTGTTTTACCTACAGAAATCTCTCTGACTAAGCAAATGAAAGGCTGTGAAGAAATACTTGGCATCTATGATGAAGCCGTGCACTTTTTAAAGAGTCATTAGTTGATGCTGCAGCCTCAGTCTCTTAAGATGTTATCAAGGTAAAAGTTATGAGCTACATTCTGATATTGCAAGGATGGATATCAGAGCAGAATTTTTTCTTGTGCATTCCTAGAAACATCTTTATGTGATACTAATACCACTATAAATTATTGAAACTGTAAGGCTTTTGAATTAACCTTACCTTTATCTCCTCCTAGTCGCTTTTAAAATTTCTGTCTCTGCAAGCAGTGAAAATAGGCTAGGAAACTTATAGTCAAGGTTTTAATAATATGATTGAAATGCAATATTATCTATACAGACAAGTTTATTTCTTGATCTCATAAACAGATACCATACAGAGCTACCAATACATTCTCCCACTTATATTGCTGTGTTTGGGAATATTTAACTGTGAAAATAAAAGCTGTTTTGTGCTGAGGCTAAAATGTAAGCAAAGAACAGAGCAGATGGTTTATGAGTACATGGAAAAACAGCATATGTCTGTGTATAAGGAAAGTGCTCTATATCAGACTTTTGAGTATAGAGTATAGTTTTCCTGTTTTCCCTAATGGTGTTTTATATGTGCAGTTCTGTAAGTCCAGAACTGTGAGGACAATAGTTATGCTCACAAATGAAATATAGCTCATTAAAGCTCCAGTTCTTCCATCCACACTCACTTTGATTAAGCATAGGTCAATTCTGTGTGAGATAATTATTTATTACGCTGTCACTAGTTCTTTTTCTTTTTCCAGATGTTTGTGTTTTGGCTTTATATAACATGATAAAGTCTCTTTTGCTAACAAGTCTTTTAATGCACTGTAGTTCTGCTCTGAATCTTAACAAATGTCCACAGTGTGCAACTTTTCATAATACATGCCTGCTGTTGTTCCTCTTAATAAGAATACCAAAGGAAGCAGACACTGTCATCCACCAACCTGCTTCCCCAAGACCCAGTTGCTTGTACATTCATCTTGTCCAGAACTAGCTGAAAATCCCCCAGATGACTGGGTTTTCATCACTTCCCTAAGGGGCAAACAAGTGCCTTTGTGGTTTTTGTCATGATGCTCTTCTCTTGTTCAGAAAGAACTTGTGGGAAACACCCCCCAAACAGACTTGTTTTCTTTAAAATCATCTTTTTCTGTAGTTCCTCCAAGAAGCAGAGAGCAGTTGTGCTTTGGGGATATTGAGACTGCTAGTGAGTTTTTGCTGCACTGCATTCACAGACTGTCTGCATCCGCTTCTAATCTCTTCCCTTGGCTGCAAGCTCAGAGGCTGCTTTTCCCACTGCCATGGGAAGTGGAGGAGCATCTACTGGCTCATGGGTGTCCTCTCCACTGTCTTGCTTGTCTTCACAGTGCCCCAGCCCTTAGGGCTGGTTCTAGACTTGGCACCCATCAGGTGCACATCTGGTTGTGCCATCCTTTATGAGGGCCTCAGATACAATGTGAGCACAGACACCAAGTGCTGCAGGGGTGTCCTGGGGCATTAACAGCGGGGAGGTGATTGGTGGGAATGGGAATTGAAAATTATGTTCTGCAATGAGGGACAATAGCCTGATAAAATTGTGGAGTGTAAAAACTCCTTCTGTTTTTAGGAGAATAATCATCTTAAATGTCTTTAGGAACAGAAACAGAAAATGTAAGAGAGTCCAATTTAGTTCACCATGGCAGAATGGAAATGGAAAATTCCATCTGTTTCATAATCAAAATATATTTTATACTTAGGCTGCAATATTTGTCAGCATAACTACAACAAATAGAAGAGAGTAATTCAACCAATGATTACAAAAACCCAGAAGGGGCATATTGGTTTTAAAAATCGTGTTAATTTGTAATGATTGCATTGCAGAATGACAGTTTTTCTCTTTGGAAACTTTCTTACTCAATTCTAAGGCTCAGTTATGCCAAATTGCTAGTATTTAACAAAAAGATCAGTAGACCTTAAAAACAGAGAGAAAGAAAGCAAGCAGAAGCTACTATGGATACTGCCAAACCACTTCTCAGCTTTGTAAAATCAAACTCATGGGCAAGTTTCCCACCACAAAATCAGCATAAACTGATTTCCAAATGGCTTAAATTTTTTTTTTTTTTTTGCAATTTCCACCCCAATATTGTGATGGCAATTTGATAAGCCATCAAAAAATCTTACAATAAATTTTCTTTCAAAAGGAGATTTACAAATATTTTGCTGCTTATTTGTGCAACGGATTTTTTGTATTTCTTGATGCTGTATCAAAGGTCCTGGCACTCATTCTTTTAGGAATTCTATTTCTGTCTCTTTTCCTCAGGTTGACTGGCTTCTTACTTGACAAACATCTTCACTCATTTCAGCATCTTATTGGAATTAAACATAGTACAGTCTTACCATTGACAATTAGTGCTTATTATCTTGCCTGTTTTTTCCCAACACAAATGAAATATTACTATTTCACAGACATTTCCAGTGTGAATTATTGTGTGGAGTTCCACATTTAATGTCACTCCATGCTTGAAAGCTATATGCAGTTCTTACTTTGGATTACAGCTAAACAACAAGTTTTGATTGAAAGAATGGCTGTGACCCAATCGTTAACTAGCATACATGTCAATTTGAAATGATGGAAATAATTACCACTGACAGTTTTACTTTGTAGAAACCTATTTTTCTCCCTTCAGAATCTTTTTTATCTTGGTTTACTGGAAAAAGTGAACAAACACAAGGAAATGCTTTCAAAATTATCAGCTTCTAAAGAACACCAGTAATCACTTTGCATAATCCACATCTGGGCTCAATCCAGTTTTCCTTAATTAGCTACAAATGCCATGTCTGCTGCTATGTCTGAAATTTTCACTGCATCTACCTATTAAAGTGTAAAATGAATTGGATTTTCAAGTTCAAGAATATTACTTAGGTAGTTAAGTGGATTTAGACACAATGGCATTTCTTGTACTAAAAATAGTACAAATGTGGCTACTTTTCAGATTTTTAGAACCAGGACACTTCTGTTTTTTGAGGATCACACTGCCTCTTACCCTACTTACCCTAGCAAACAGGTATTTAACAGGTGCTATTTAATCATAAATCACATAAAAATACTCAGGCCTTTTGTTCATCCTGTAAATAGAAGTAGTTTTGTAAACTGTGAATGACTATAGCTTCTCTGAGTCTGGTGTCCATATGACTGCTTGTCATGTTTCCTTTGTCAAGGCTGGATGTGGTATTCATATCCATCTAAAAACCCATGCTGCCTTTACACCACTATCCAAAAAATGGGAAACTCAAGCAGCTAACTTGCTCCAAACTATCCCATTGCTCTGAGGTCTGAGACAAAGGATACACAAAGTTACATATTTTGCCTATACCGGGAAAAGAAAACAGGTCCTCCTCAAACTTCTCTTGGACTTATTATCAATGGAGAATGTGCCCTACTAAACATGGGTGGTGTAGGAATAATGTAGACAGGTGAACACCATCTTCCAGCCCTTTACCATTACCAGTTTTCAGTTGTCACTGAGAATTTAAATTGTAAAAATTTATATATACAGCTTATATGTATAGATGTATGTACAGCTTGAAGTTGTGCCAAAGGAGGTTTAGATCAGATATTAGGGAAAATTTCTTCACTGAAAGGGTTATTGAGCATTGGAACAGATTGTCCAGGGAAGTGGTTGATTCACCACTGTGAATTTAAAAGATGTGTAGATATGGCACTTGGGGACATGGTTTAGTGTGCACTTGGCACTGTTAGATTAACAGTTGGTCTCTATGGTATTAAGGGTGGAAAACACCCAGCCTAGATGGTTCTGTGATTCCATACCTCTGTGAATGACTGTCCAGTCACAATATCCTGTTTTTACCAATAGCTGCCCAAACAAGAAATACAATAATGTTCCTTGGTGTCCTGTCAGCTGGAGAAGGATTTTGATATGCAGCACTGCCTGTGTAGGGCCTTTGGCATCAGTGTTCTGATTGCCATCCCCCAGTGCTCCCTTCTCCAGTCTTGTGCCAAGCTCTCTTTGAAAAGGGAATCTGCTGGAAAGTTAACTGCTCTTGAAGATAATTTTTTCTTAATTCAAAACTCAACAAAATTTGATATTACTTCCTGTCTGTCTCTGCTTTCTTTTCCCCTGAATTTTTTCTCACTGATGCATTTTGAAAGGCATGATCTAACCCTTAGTCAAGCCAAGAGAAATCTTTCCAAGGTCTTAAGAATACTATAGATCAATATCTAAAAGAAAATGTAAAAATGACTTAAGAACTGATTTTGCTAAAGGAAGACAGTGAAAAAGCTTTTGGCACTTACAACAAGAAATAAAGTTGCTAGGTTTCACCTTGATTTTTAAATGGCTGGGAGCAAATCTGGAAGGCCACTGTGCTCCTTCAGCTTCTGTCTGCAGTGTTCAGGGGAGAAACACTGTCCTGAGGTTTAGATCTGTGTGCACATGTCTGAGGATATTTCCCTTTGGAGGGTGTTTCTTTTGTTTCCCCCCTGCTTCCAACCTGCACGTCCTATACATCTCTTCATGAAGAAAGACTTGATGATGTTTGAAGATACTTTATCCTGGAGCACTGTCTCACTACAGAAAAGGGTGAATTTAAATAAAATAAACCATTCATTGGATCTTTCCCTCCCTGCCACCATAGGGCTGTGTAAACCCGATGTAGCTCTTTGAAAGTTGGTGGATTTATGTTGCTGTTACCACAGAACAGTGCTGCAGGGAACAGCTAGCCTATTTCTATAGCTCATCATGCAGAGGCAGTCAAGTGGCCCCAGAAGGTTTCTAAGGAAGGAGCACCAGCAGTTAACTTTGGCTGCAGTTGCATGGGATAGACTCAAGATGTAGAAGTCTAACCTGAATAAAGGACTTTTGAATATGAGAATTTGGAAGATGTTGCTGTTCTATTTTACAATCACTTCTTCCTTCTGTCACCCCCCAAAATACTCCTCCCTGTCCTTCAGAACTCAGCGCACACAATAATCTCACATTTGAAATATATGTTTATGAGATACTGAAGTTCCAGACCTCTTCTTGTGTGTCATGGGACAGTTCTGGTGATTTGTCTGGAACTAGGCTGATTTATAGGAATGAAGGCTCTGGTTGCCTGTGTCTGCTCAGAGCTTGGCCCATGGCTGCAAAAGTTTGCAGAAAAATCTATCTCAAAATATGCTGTTCAGCTGTTTCATACCCCTTTCAGTAGTGACAGCAGTTTGGGGCTTATGCTTTTTTGCTTTCCAAAATGTGATATTAAGGAACTAAAGACTGAAATGATTTCTCCTTCTGTTCACATTTTTGGTTGGTTTTCTTAGGTAAGATGTTCTCTTGGAAATGTTTTTTAGTACTACCCACAACTATTTCCAAAATGACTAAGTTTGTTTTTTAAAGAAGGATAAAAACAAAATGACAAATTGGAACCTTATGGACTATTAAAACTCTCTGGTAGAAAGAACTGTCAGCATGATTGATATCTAGAAATTCTCTTTTCAAAGTCATTAAAAAGCTGTGTTCCAGTCTTTGAGCCCTTGTGAGAAACCTCGCTAGATTGCTTCCTGTTGTCTAATTTCTGAAAATATCCTACCCAGAAGAGACACAACAATAGAATCGTGTCAGAAATGCAAATACCAGGTGAGCCACATGCATCAGCAATAGTAGGGAAATGGCTTAGTTTATTTGTTATTGAAGCATTTTTTTAGATAAGAATAAAAAAAAAAAAGCCGGAATCTCTAGATGCAGCAAGTAAATTGCTCATTTTGGAAACATGACTGTCTCAAGGGTACTAAATCCCATGTAATCTTGACAACCCAAAACATACCTGGCTAAACTAAAAGTAGAAAAGAAAATGACATTAAAATTTTATTTGATAAAGAGGGAGGTCATCCCACTTAGTGATATTTCAGTTTAAATGAAAGTCTTTTATCCTGAAATACGTACACATTTCATCCTAAGTTGATGCTCTTCCTACAAGTATATTTCTAATTCAGCAAATAAACAAAAGGCTGCATGGGAATTTTGCTGAAAGCCTCACAACTGCTGAGCTCAATTTGTTCTTGAGACATAAATGTGAATTATGTGTGCCTGTTGCTACCTGTGAGCTGGTTGGAGCTGAAGGCAGGCTGCGAGTGCTGCAGTGCCAGCCTGGCAAACTTACAGCAACAGCAGGCAGCTGCCTCATTTTCTGGCTTCCAGCACCATGTGGGCGAAGCAGAATAATGTTAGTGTTTGGCTAACATCACATGATGACTTCCAAAGTGTCAGCTCAGAAGGCTTCTCTCATCCAAAAAAAATGGGCTCTCACTGGGTATTTGCAGTAACACACACACACACACACACACACACACGCCCACACCCATAATCAGTGGGTGTAAAATGTGAAAAGGATGCTTGCCAGGGAGCTTTCAGATCCAAAGCTGTGAATGGGAACTGCATGCTTGGAATGGAGACATGAGAATGCTCTTGCTGTTTGTGTCCTTTTGTTCCTCTGACATTTTGGGATTTCATGTGGGCGTGATGACATATTCCCCTAAAGCCTGCAGAACCAAGTCACGGGTTTCAATGCATGCTACCAGAGAAGGATACCCCCTCAGAAACATGACTGCAGAAAAACAGAGATCAAGCCCTCGTACGTACTGGAAGGATTAAATTGTGCCTAGGCTCACCTAGCTGGTTGCACTGAAAGTGAAGGCAGAGGGAGAAGCACATCAGCCCCCTCCCACTGCTGCGTCCCTGCCTGCATCCAATTGCTGCTGCCATTGCTGGCTGCTGCCCAACTGGGTCTCCCATGGGATGTGCGAGGCCCACACAGATAAGCACGTTAGCACAGCTTGTATCTACATTACTGTTTGCACAAAAGCATGTTGCTTCTGGCTTACACTGAGCTGCAGCATAAACGAAAATTGGCTCCAAACCACTTAGGAGTGCTGGTCCACAGAAGCTTGTTTTGAACGAGCCCTACTGATGGTAGAATTAGGCTACACATGTGGCTTCAGGGAAGGCTTGAGAGATGGAGACAGCAGTGAGATCACAAGGCTAGATGTAATAGTTTAGCTGGAAAGAAAGCAGGCCAGGAATCTGGGTGAGATTTGGGGATCGCAAGTCTGAGAACTCAGCTTGGAATGCTGTCCTGGGAAGCATCATGCAGCAGAGAGAGCAAGGAAGGGTGGAGCACGATGCCTCAGACCACTACCCAAGTGATGTTTGTGCTGAAGCACTTCATGAGTCCAGGGAAAGATAGTAAGGGTGGGATGTTTTATCAATTATCTATTCATTACTGTACCAGACTTTGCCAAGAGGAAAGAAAGACATTTCTTAGTTATGGAAAGAGGCTGGCAGGGGAGAGAAAGAAAGGCAAAAAGAGGGAAGTGGAGACAATGTGATAAGAAAATTGAAAATAAACCACCAAGTAAATAATAAAGGACTAGTACTTAAAGAAAAACTGAGTAGTGAGAGGAGAGAAAAAACCTCAATACAAAACTAATGGAATCCAAAGCTATAGAAGACACTTTTACAAGTTTTCTCTCTCTGACAGTTTTAAGGTAGAATGCCTTTTCTTTCACTAGGAAGAAAAGGGGACTCAAATTGGGGCTTCCATCAATGTTCCAAAGAGGATGATGGGCTCTAGGAACATTCAGCCTGAGGAAGGCTCTTCTCACGTTTATAAAGTCATCACATCATGCTCATAAATCAAGATCATTCTTGCATTGAGAAGAAATCTAGACTCAGACTTGTAAATGCATACAAAGAAGCAAACTATTTCTAGCTGTGCTAACAGTGATACAATGCAAGTGGTTATGGTTAGGATTAGCATATTTTATTATTTATGGCCTAAATACAGGTATGTTATATACTTATCAGCCTGCGGGACTGTAACTGCTATTTTTGTTACCTGTTGACCTTTTCTGTTACCTTTATTCCTGATTGCTGACATAAACCTCTGATGTATGTGATCTAGAACTCTTCAGATGACAAATTTAATTCCACTTTTTATTCTGACACCTCCATCTTAGCAGATAGTTCACTGATATCACTGAAGCAGTACAGATTATTGCAAAGAAGTTGCACATCTCCTCATCAAAAGGCATCAGACATCTCCCATTTCTTTCATGGGTTTGCTGAGTCAGGTACACCTAAATGATCTGCCAGTGTTTCTTTTAAAGCTTTATGCTATTTGCCATACAAAATCCAGTTAAACTATTGTCTTTCATAGTTCCTCCTCTAATTTATATTCTTGTTTTTTTACTTCATCTGTGTCAAATTTCTAAATCCTGTAGACTTTTTCTTCTCTTAAAAGAACTCTACTGCTTTCATTACACTGGAAGACTTTTCCTGTCTAGTTTCCTTTCTTACTTGGTTGTACATACATTTTCTGAGTCTCAGTAGTCATCTTTCATTTCTAAACTATTTTTGGGGGTTTTAGTCCCTTTAAGCTATCAGTCTTTTGTAACTACCCTTGAGTTTTAATGATGTCTCCTCTTTATAAAACATTGCTTCTTTCTGATTCCTTTCCTGGGTACCAAACCTAAATGTAACAGCTGCTGCTAGTCAGTGGCCTGTGTCCTCTTCTTAGGTGAAACAGCTCCACTATGTTACTTAAGATTAATTCAAAATTAGCTTCATCTTCTGCTTCAAAACTTGAAATGTACTTTGGGTGTTGAGAAATCAGATGCTTACCTTTGCAGACATTTGAGGCAACTATAAAAGAAGACCATTTCACTCTGTAATGATGCTAAAAAGCTCCGTCTAGGTAAAAAGCTTATGTCCCTAGGCGCTTGAAAACCACTGCCAATTTTGCTAATGAAGTAACTGATGGCAGTTGCAGATTTTTCTCCCTGTGTGGAGCCCATGCTGAAGTAAGATGAATCTTGCAGAGAGAAGAGGTGGAACAAGAAGATGTGGGGAACTCTTTGGTGTTTGAAGCAAACGTGCACCCCATCTCACATCTGTGAGTTTCCCCTTGGCTTCACACTGCTCGCCCTCTCCCCAGCAGGTTTACCAGCAAAGGAGATTCAGCAGCAGATGCTGCAATTCCCCAGTCCACTGGAGGTTGAAGTGGCCAGTGGGACGAGCTGTTAGGGGAAGGGAGACTCCCTGAGAAGGGCTTTCCCTCACCCTGTACATGAGTTAGTTTTTTGCTCTGTTTTGCTTAGTCTTCTTCCACTGCCCTCTGTTATATCTCAACCCTGGCCCAGCCCCCACCCCACTAGATCACTGCCTTCCCTAAATCCTCATGCCCCATCTCCATGCCTGCATAGCTCTGGCTCCGTACCCCCACTGCCTCCCTGAGTTCCCTCACTGTTTCAGGCCTGTGGTTGTGTCCTGTCACAGCCCACACAGCCAAACACTACTCATCTCCCACACTGGCTTGCAGCATCATTGCCAGGTGTCACCTGGTTGTCCCATTTGAAACACCCCTGAACTTGACATGCTGGGTCTCAGCTGGCATTTTAACCACATGCAGCAGTGAATTACAGATGGCCATTGTAATTGCAGATGAGCACACCCTTTCTGTAGAGGTTCTGCTTTCTGCAAGCAGTGATAAATGGTTTTAAAACCTTCTTGTCATCACCTTCAAACTAGGAGGAAGGAGGCCCTGACATGTCTTCCACCATGGCAGATTTACATGTAGATCTGGGTGCACGTCAGAAAAATACTGCAGAGGCCCTCAAGCTAATGGCCCTATTAACTAATGGTAAATCCACACCCCACCTCCTCTATCCAGTTTTCCGTGTCACTTCTGCCAAACATGAACCATGAGCTGAGGTTCCTTCCCAGAAACCTGTCTAGGTACTTTGTGGAAACAATTCTGTTTTCTTTATATTTTGTGAACAGGCAGTTTAGTCTGGTGGGGCACAGAAAAATGGCAGGTGCATTCAACCTGGTGTCCAGATTTAGAAAGTATATAGCTCTTTTTGCATTGTGAATCTCTGAGGAACTGGGGCAGGGAGGAGCATTAACCAATCTCCACACAAAACTTGCTGGCTGCACTTAAACGTCCCCCCATGGGCCGCGTATTTCTTGTAAACTTAATTGCCTGGGATTAGAGTCTATTTCCTGGCACTGCTGTTGAGGTCACAGAAATTCTTTTGTGCCTGGAAAGCTTCTGCTCAGCAGCTCACAGTCCCCTGGGAGTCTGATGCTGGCAGTGGCAGAAGCAGCCACTCTTTTTACCAGTCACTGAGGTGCCCTTTGGGGGGAAGAAATTCCAGCACCATGAATTTTTCATCCATCAGGAACCTTCTGGGATTCCTCTAGGTGGCAAGAGGCACACGCCCACTTCTGGGGCACTGCTCACTGCAGCTCTCCAGCTGCAGGAGTTTATGAACTTCTAAGGGTATAAGTGAGACTTATTCTGAGGTTGAGATTGCATCTTATGAGTTGCTTGTCCACCACTTACCTGACTGACAGGCCCTGACTTTGTAGCTTGTCTGCTCTGTACCACAGGTTTTGGTTTCGTGGTTAGCCACTAAGTCATTCCTTTCCCATCATCCTGGGTAATGCCATCCAGGGTTTGCTTACCTATGTGGCAGGAAGAGGTTTACATTCCTTTGAAGCAATAAAATGAGGCAGTAGCAGGCAGATACAATGAGCACAGCATAAAACCATTGAAATCTGTGTGCCTGCTCCACTGACATGCTAAAAGGATGTTGGTATGAGCTTGGGTGGATTTGATTTTAAGTCATAAGTCATTATTTGATCTTTTCTCTGGCTGTGAATTCTTTATTTCTCATTATCTCAGTTCATGTTACTGACACACACCAGAACATGTCCTTCAAACAGCCTGAGCATTAGTTTGTACAGTGTTGAAATATATCAGTAACTGTACTGGGTATATACCAGCATGATCTGGTTCAGCCCTTAATGCCAGAGGGGAAAACAAGGCTGTGCTTATACCCCCACTAGCCCATCACCTGGGCAGGAGTTTACACAGATCCCTTGCCCTCACAAGGCCTTTTTCTGCCCTCTCTGTTCTATGTCCACTGGAAGAGTGTCTTTCTCAGGATAGCTCTCTTCCCTGGCTGCGCTGCATCTGGTCTCAGCCTGAGGTCCCCCCAACAACTCCCTGCCCTTTTAGACAATGACAAGCAGATGGTGGAAAAGTATGCGCTGTTGAGGAACTCCACTTTATCTGCTTTATTCTTCTGCAGAACAGGTCCCCTTGGACATCAGCTTAAAGCTCTCTTTTCTCTCTGGAGCATGATGAAGAGGACCTCAGAAGGGCTGTGGCTCTGGCTCTGCATATTTGGTGTGGACCAAGTTATGCAATGTTCTGCTGTGACATCTGGAGATTAATTTTTGGCCCATTTCTTGGGACCATAGTTAACATCCACATGGGGAATTTTTGTTTTTGAGAACAAGAAGTACTATCCTAATTTCAAGTTTTTCTGTGATCTCATTCAATTTGAATCATGTCCAGTATACCTCTAGCTGCATCATTTATAAGGAGGAAGAAATTGATTTTTTTTATTGGTGACACAGGTTGCTTTGGTGAGCTATGTATTGTTAACAAAATACCTTCCTGATGAGTTAAACATCACAGAAATTTAAGGACTTAGCTAGAAAGTTACTGCTTTCATTGCACTTCCAATTTAAATCCTATGATTATTCTTCAAAGTTATATCATAGAGATTTGTAGTTATTAAAATAATTTCAGATTATCAATGGTAGTATTATGCACCAGCAGTGATCATCAATAAAAAGAGCTCAAAAAGCTTTGTCAGCATTATTTTGGCACCACTGTCCCAAGCAAGATCTAGATGAGCTAATCCCAGTTTTTAAGTTGTTCTCAAGTCTGCAAAGAACTGAATGCTAATGATCCTGCTCAGTTTACCTGCACTCTTGACCCATGAGGCAATCACCTATTCATCTCAAAAAGCCTGAAATAAAAGGTGCTGGTTTTCAGTCAGCGGGGAAAGTAATGCTTGTGTTTGCACAAAGCACATCAGTGTGTAACTTGTGAATTCAGACCTAATGCAATTTCGGGTTTGATATATAACTCAATAGCGGTCAGACATTCATGCTACAAGAATCAAGACTCTGAACCACATGCAGCTTGTTCTGTCCTGTCACCTTTATTCTTTGTCCATCTCTGTCATTGGTTAAGACATTCCTCTGGTAGGTTATAAGCTTGTAAATAACAAAAAGTTGTTGCAAGTTATTTTTTAATGACATTGTTAGTATTTTTAGGGATAAATCCCTAAAGGATTTATCCTAAAGGAAAACCCCAAGAGCTTGAATAACAGTTTTAAAGCACAGCTAACATGGTCATTAACTTTGTCTTCATTAACAAGCACAGCATGCAATACAAGTCAGCTGCACAGCAAGCTCTTTACCATCTCTTCTCTCACATTTCATTGGTGCATTTAGTTTACAGTAGATTAATGTCCTAACCTCTTAGCTTATTAGTGTGAAACACAATCAGCCCTATGTAATAAGATTAGACAGTAGGAGCTTAACCCAGTGCTAATTTTTAATAAATTTCCCCCCATTTGGAAAATGGGATAAGAGCTAGGAGACTGGAAACTGATTACATGTTTGTGCATAGTAGAAAAATCACTATTTTTCACAAATAAATTGTTATATAAGTTGCAAATAAATATTTCTTGTGCTTTAAATTTTTGTGCTGCTCCACCCAAATCTAGGCTCTTAAATTAAAGAGGTCAAATGGTTGGACAACATTAGTGAACAGGACTCAGTAAGGTCCTGGGACTGGAGAGGTTTGATCTGATTACCCTGCATACAGGATTAAGAAATGATGGGCAGGTGACTTCAGTTTCTGTTGGAAACAGTGTTCCATGTTGCCAGTTATTCTTATCTGTATGCCTTTGTAATGAACAAAAGAAAAAAAATGACAAACCAAAAAAAAACCCCCAAAAACAATAAAACAAAAACCCGCCAACCAAAAAAACACACCACCACCAAAAAAAACCACCACCAACAAACTAACAAAAAATCCCCCAAAAAACTCCCCCAAAGATCAACCAGAAAAAAACCCCAAACCCCTCAGTGAACTGTTCTTGAGACTCCAGAGCACGATTTCAGCAAATTTGAATGTAATGGTGTCTGCCATGTGCTTCCCACCCATCCATCCTCAGAGGGACCTATTCCTGTGTTGAAAGCCCCTTATAACCTTACTAACATGATACAGGACACGATTTTCAAAGAGGTGGGCTAAGGACAAAAGGCTAAATTCCTTCAATTTATTTGAAAATTCCACATTTCATTGATTGAAGGCCCCCAGCTCTGATAGCAGAGCTTGCTTACCATAACACTTTACAGATCTAGGAAGGGAGGAAGTTAGCTATATGTAGTGGGAAACCACTGTGGCTACAAAATAATCTCCTTAAAATATTGCATGTTTCTTTGAATTTTTATGTAAAAATCTTGTCAATAGCAAATCTATACTTTTTTCCCATTGCCATGTTTTATCAAAAGTCTTCAGTTTAACAGGGAGCTTTTCAACCATAGGAAAGTAATTTTGTCAGTTGAGCATGCTATATAATTAAAGGATTAACATTTTCTCTGAAATGGAATTAAGAAACAGAAATGGGTCTAGAGTTAACTCCTTCATGTTTAGATGACTGGCCAAGGAACTTAAAGGTGTAGAATTTCCTTGGGAAATGTGACTTTTGGAGCTGTGCAAAATACTGCTGTGAAGACATTATGAATTGAAATATTTGGAAAATTTTCTGTCAGAATTTTGGTGGAAGGAGACTATTAGAGGAAGAATGATGTGAAAAGCTGGAAGGAAGACAAAGAAATGTGTATTTTCCAACCCAGCAAACTTTCAATCTTACTGCAAATGATGACCTCAAACCCATACACACTCGCTGGCACACTTTTACCTAAGTTTGAAAATATGCAAATACAAACTTTGAGAAAATATGCCTTTTCAGTTTTTACGTATTCAACATGGCAAGTGTCCAGGACTTCATAATAATTCTGTGTAACTTGTTACTGGGGTAACACATGTGTCTGAGCATTACCCACTTGCATGTGGATTTCTGGGCCTGCCTGGATTAGCCAGACACCCAACAGTTCTGGCAAGGCTGTGTGTCTATTTTCTTACTGCCTTAGTGATGGGCTGTAAACACTGAGACTGATTCTGTCCTTCTCTTACAGGAAGTTAAATCTCTTGGAAATATCACTATTGTTTTAGATTAAAAAGTGGCATGGAAATTGATCTATCTTTAAGGTGAGGATTTTCTCACATAGATTTCAAGAGCATTTTTTATACCCAGATAACTAGCATCTTCTCAGTTTTGTGGGCCCCATACTAAATTGCAGGATTAACTGATAGGCAGCTATTAGGAGAACACTGCATGCACGTTCCTGCCCAGATTACTGTGAACAGTTTATGTTTCCTCTGGCTTTTGACTGTTAGGGTGGAGCAGTTTCCCTATCACTGGACAAAGAACAGTGATGGGTCATACCATCTGCACAGAGATCTCACACTATTGCTTTTCCTCTTTCCTCTGCCATTACTGATGTCACCACCATTTCTTTGCCACAGCAGTTCATTACTTGAATAATATCTTGGTTCCATCTTCTGCTTTGCTTGTAGTCTTACTTTCCTCTAGACTTGTAACTCCCGGAGCTGTACCTCAGCCCCTGCATCTTCCTTCACACCAGAAAAGGCACCTTTCTCTTTATTCTCTTCTCAGGCAAAGCAGTTTTCAGGGCCTTCCCTGGCTCCTGCTGTGCTCCCTGCTGTCTCCATATGTCCCCACACATGCAGAGATCCCTAGGCAGAGGCCTCTGGAAATGCCACGTCTCTCCTCTTTCCTGCCACTCTCATCACATAACATCTGTCTTTGAGTGTCTTTGCTGACATCCCCTAAATCACCATGGATCCTCTCTCTCCTCATGTCACCATGGGTCTGACATGGGTTTCTGTGCATCTCAGTGTCCAAGCTGGCTCCTAATGGACTGGTTTGGGCATTGGGAGCAGTGTAGTCATGGCAGTTCAGGGTTGTCTCTTTTAATCCATTCCTCCTCTTCAGCCCTCCTTCACTTACCCTTTGTGCTTCCTTCACAGCAACCCTGGGTGTCACTGCATGGTGCTTTATTATGCCACACTGATGCCCTTTTCACTCAAAATATGCAGTTTACTCATTCAAGCCCTAGAAAATTGCCCCTTCTGCTTGTCTAGTGATGCCTTTACTGATGCATATCTTGCACTAAGTTTGCTGCAGGATTTGTGAAACTGGGACGTGTCTGAATATGAGAAGAAATTCTTTACTCTGAGGGTGAGTGAACACTGGAACAGATTTCCCAAAAAAGCTGTGGAGGCTTCTTCACTGCAGATATTCAAAAGCCATCCAAACACAGCCATGAGTAATAATCTCCAGAATGACCCTGACTGCAGAGAGGTTGTGCTATGTGATGTCCTGTGGTCCCTCCCAACCTTACCCATTCTGTGATTGTGACTGACATGCAGCTGTAGAAAAGTGTTCTCTGTCAACTCCAAAGTTGGGCAGCTGAAAAAGTAGATATGATTTGTTTGTGGAATGAGATGCTTCATTCAACCTCTCTTTAAAAAATTTTGGTGTCGTTAAATAAAACTAAAACTGAAGTAAAATTTAAAGTTTTAATTTTGGAATTACCAAAATACTGTAACTACACCTGCTGTTCTTGCACTAAAAATGGCTCAGGGCATAAAACTTCTATCAGCTCTGTCCAGTAGAAGAGCTTGCACACTGATTTGTGTGTCCACTTATCACAGAGGTATCTCTCTGCTTTTTTCTGTACTCATCCCTAAAGCATGAAACTCTTGCAGCACTGTTTCAGATGGTCGTGATTGTCATGCAGAACTTTGCCTCAGATCAGCTTCTATCACAGTGTCTTATCTAAAAAATTATAATTTAACAGCCAGTCATTTAAGGAACATTTTTTTGGTAGTGTTTTATCTTACCACAGTGCACTTTGTATTCTCCATCAATCCTTTGTATATATCTTGTTCCAAACGAGCACTTTGCAATAGTGAAGGAGATTGTATTGGCATTATACTGTCATTTACCTAGAAATGTTAGATTAATTTATTTATCTGTCAGTTCCTTATCACAAGGTCAGACATGAATGGAAATCAGCAGTACCCAGTGTGGCATGCCCTGCAGGATGGTCAGGACAGGTGTGCACACATACACTCAGAGACTCACATGCACACTGCAACACTGTAGGCTTACCCCAGGTTTTTGGAGGGAAGGTGCATGTATGCAGGAAGGAGAAAGGGAGTCTTGGATACACTGTCCATGCTCCCACAGCAGACATTTCATTGCTTTATAGAATTACACTAAAAGAAGTCTCATTGGGGGGAAGGATTAAAGCCTTTGATGTCCTTTTTAGTAAACTTAGTAGGCCTGCTTACTTTAACAGAGAGAAGTCCAGATCTATATTTTTTTCTGCTTTTAAATGAGTAAAAATAATGGCCCTTTACAAGGAAATTATAAGCTTCTACAGCCTCCTTTCTTGTCAATAAGGAATTCTTGTTGTTTTAAAAATCTTAAAGGTGGCTAAATATACCTCACATTTCCCATTTACTTATTTGGAGGAACCAATTTAGCATAAGAAATCATTGTGTACTGAAGGGAATGGAAAAACAACTGACAAAGTTCCTGAAGGGCTAGCTGATGATTCTGCCTGGATCCTAATTTTGGTGCAGAATGGTGTGGGTGCTCATTTCTAAATCTGAGTGAACCTATGGGTTGAGAGGATAGATAGCAGATCTGCTTTACTGTGTTGAGACAGATACAGACCAAAAGATTTACCTGTGCAGTATTAATGCCTTCTGGATGGATGATTAACATGGTGCAAGATAATCACTTCCGAAATCTCTCATTTTCACTTTGAAAAAAAGAAAGGGTGATGGTGGTCTGGTGCAGTTCTGTACAGATCATGATCATGTGGCTCCTGACAGCGCTGCAATGTTGGCTTTGCTCTGATTCAGCTCATGGTAAAGCCAGTTGTAAGTTCTCTGCTGGCTCTAGAGGCAGTCAGCTGAGACCCTGCTGTAGAAAACTAGACAGGAGCTGTGAGATAGAAGGAACAAACCTGATCCAGCACCATTGATTTTAATGCATTTAGTTCTCAGTGATTTCTACAGCAGAAAGTCTCTTCCTCTACCTCATGCACTTCATTGATAGAGGTAATTTTGCAGTGAATTTCTCTACTGTTCTGGGATTCTTCAAAGAATTGATATTTTGCCTTTTTGGCAAAGCAACTTCAGGATCTTCTTCTAGCAAACTAGCTCCGTGTGTAATCATTCTTGTTACATTTCAAGCCAGCAAACAACACCAGGTCAGGCTTAGCAAACTGAAATGCAGCTGTATTGACCAAGTCAGCCTACCACATATGCCCTGCTGGAATTTACATGGTTGCTTGCTATAGCGAGACATGAAATAAAATACCCAGAATTCAAGTTGTTCTTTCCCCATTTCAGCTATGAAGGAGGAATCCTCTGTTGAGCAGTGAAGGTGCCTTGTGAGTGGAGGTCATTCAGGGCCTGAACATGTCCCATCTCTAGACTGAGGTTCTTTGGCCTGGGAGAGACATGTGGGAGCTGGAGGCAAGGGCTGCTCCACCCTCCCTGGGGAGATTCATGTCATCAGGACAGGCATGGCTACGGACCAGTACCCTTTGATGCAGACCCTGATCCAGACCTGGTCTGGAGATGCTGTGGCAGAAGAAGAAGACTCTTTCTCCCTTCTCAACAGATCTAGAAAAGCCCCACGTTGGATGCCTTGCAACAAAATCTTCTAGTGTAGGTAGTGTGGTGGCTGTAAACAGTTTCAGTGATTCTCACATCTTCATGAGGATCGGAAAAATGAAGATTTTTTTTGTAATTTTTTGACATTAAAGGCAGAGATAATGCATTTGTAATGTCAACATTCCACTGGTGTATATATATTGAGCATAGCTTTGGCCTTTCACATCACCACACAACTATTAACCTATATCCTTACTGGTCCAAAACCTGTGTTACTGAAGCTGTTCAAATACACTATAATTTAGCACTAATTCAGAATAAAACAGTTTCAAAGTGTCTGAACTGGACAGCATTAATGGGGCCAAAACATTAGTCCACACTGACAGGTAGACTATATTGACACATGTCAACTTAATTTTTTAAAAAAATGTAGATTGAGTCCTGGGAGGTGAGTTCTGACCTAGAACTAGGATTTTCAGCCTTTGAACCGTTTTTAATAAAGAAGCTGTTGTTTGATGGAGTTGTTTAAAACATGTCAAGAGTTAACTTTCTAAAAACATTTTGTCCCAAAAGTGAAAATTTGAGCCTGGGAGGTTGGGATGAAGGCTGGCTCAGTTATTTCAATTTGGAGGTATCAAAACACTTTTAATCAAAAGGAATTTTTTCTACATTCCATATGGAAAACATAACCTTTTTGATCCATCCAACATTATAAACTTTCTGCATTGCTGTGATTCTTCATAGAAATTGTGGTTCAGCTGCCACATACCCTGTCCCATCTGCCAGGACTTTTTGGTGGGATGCATGATGGATATAATCCCTCTGTGATACACCATGTGGGGCCAGTCAGATTACAGTGTGTGACAGGTAATGTAACACAACCATATAGCTGTTGTGTGGGAGCAGATGGGGCATGTAACTAAAACACAGTTTTTTGAAAGCCACAGAGTTTGGCCACAGTGTATTGTCAAACTGCTTCCAAAGGAAATGTTTCTTCCTGGTTCAACACACTAAATTTTTTCTGTAAGTTTTCCCAAAAGAAACTTTAGATTTTCAGTTCTGCTCAAAGTTTACAAAATCCTGTAACCAGGTTGGTATGTGGAAAAAAGGGGAAGTTATTGCCTTAAAAAAAGGGCAGGTTGGTCTGTTTGATAAAATGGCAACCTTTGTTTTGTTTTATTCTCCTGGATTCTTACAAGAAACCTTTCTTTAATCTGGTCAGTTAAACTCAGAGTTCAGAACATATTCTCCTTCCAAAATGCATCAAGTGTGAAAACATGACACTTATCTCATGACCCAAAGTAATTGAGAAGTAATTGCAGAGAGAGTTATTATGAACTCACACTCTGTACCTGAACTATCCCAGGGTATTAGCTTGAGATGGAAAAGATGTATTCACTAGCCTCAAGAAATCACATCTTCTACAAAACTTAATGGATTTTTATCAATATCTGTCATTTTGTCAGTGTAGAAGAAGCTAGATTACATATGTGTGATTTTGAAACAGTGGACTCCATCTTCGTTATTTCACACCTTAAAATTAATCTGGTGCCTCTAGTTGAAAAAATATTCTTAAACATCACTCTGAATTATTAATATAATATACATAACCTAATGACACAAAACTATTTTGTAACTTCTCAAATATTTCTACTATCTTTACAATAATTTATCTTTGTATTTTTAATTGAGTTTATGTAAAATAGTCTCCTCTAGAGAATCTAAACAAAGCAACTAATATATTATTGAAGCATTTTAGAGGTGTGGTTAACCTTCACTTTGCTGAATCCTCCATCTCTTTGATCTACCATGGTATTTGACAGTGACTGTGGCTAAAGGATCAGCATATTGACTCATAAAACTGTGCCCTTGTCCAACATGGTTCACTACAACTGCACATCAGGTATGTTACGTGGTCCTTACTTTTCCTTTCAAAGGTATTCAAGACAATAATTCAGAGAAATCAGCTGAAGTTATTGTTTAAATGCATAGCTTGTCCTTAATTCTCAATGGGATTAAGTGAAACACCAATAGAATATGAACAGGTAGAAATAAGTGAAATTACTTGTACAGAATTAATTTATGCCACATAGGAGCTGTACTTATGCCTTCCCTTGTTTTTTGGGGTTCTTCTGTGGCTGCTGACATTTTCTGCCCAGTCACAGGAACAGCAGGTCTGGCATCTCTTTTTGATGGCTATCCTCACACGGCTAGGGAATGTGTGGGTCTGTGGTCTGTTGTGCCTTCAGTGCAGTGCAAGGGTACACTTTCATGTGAACTGGGTTAGGTAAGCACCTGGATTGCAGAGTGTTTACCCAAATCAAGTGATGCCCTGAAGCTTAGATTATGACAGGTGAGAGATCAGATCAGCTGATGCCAGTGGAGATTGCAGGAGGAGACGTGAGTGAGTGAGTGAGTGAAAGTGACAAGATTCACCCACAGCTCTGTGTCAGGCCCCCCCAACTCTGATGCAGGAGCTCTGTAACATACAGGAGGTGACATACCAAATCTTGCTAAAAGTATTGGTTTGAAAAATTTCTAATGAACATGGCTGGGGTAAAGGGAGGAATTCTAAAAAATTCTCACAGTGAAATGATCACATAGGACATACAAAATGGATGAAATTAACACAACACTCTCCAGCTGGAAGAAGGTTTTCTACCCTGCTAATGCCCATTTTCGTATAAACCAACCCTGAGAGAGTAGAAGAGGACTAAAAAGTTTGATTTGATGCTCGTATTTGTAAATTTAAATAGGATAATCACGGTGTATATATAACTGGGTACGTGGGTGTAGGTGTTGAGAGAAGCAGCAGAAGGGTTATCACAGCAAATCATTCATGATAGTTTTGGTAACAGGCCTCATAACCTAACCTTAGTGTTCTGATGAAATTTGATCTTTGAGAGAGATAAGAGTGATGATGATAGTTTTTCACCAGCATTATCCAAAACAGCCCTGGGGTTTGCCCTGTGCTACCATGAAATTCATGAGTAAAATCTGTGGGAACTGCCAATAGCCATTTAAGCAGTTTGCTAGCACATCAGCCAGTTTAATATCTATGGTTTTTTAGTGCAGAAAACAGTGGCTCCCAGCAGACTGGCCAAAGTCCTGTGAAGCTGGATGTGGTACATGTGTCCTGTAGACTTAGGATAATGCAGAATCTACATGAGCTTTTCATTTTTATGGTTGCATGGGTAGTAAAGAGGAGCAACAGAGTATTGATTGGGTCTGATCTGGAGTGCAGATAAAAGAAACAGGTTCCAGACATAGGACTGTATTAAAAACAGGGATTATAATAGGCATTTATTAAAAGTTGTTTAAAGGAATTGAAAATGTCAATCCAGTATGCTAGAAGATTAATCCCAGTATGCTTCTTAGAGATCTAATTTTGACCAAACAATGCTCAATGACTTTTGAAGTGTATGGAAAGGACTTATGAAACCAGTGCTAGTGAAAGTAGGAAAGAATACAAGAAGAGGAATTTGTAAATAATTGTGTTGCTTCCACCATCCATATGTACTGATAAGAGTCAGCTAGTAAATAAAGCAATACATCAGTACTGGTTCATACTGCTAGGAAAACAGTAAGAATAGAATCTCCTCATAAAAGAAATAAATTTTCCCTGTGGATCAATCTGAAAAACACATAAAAATCATCTTAGGTAGCCCGTGAAGCATGCGGTCTTATGACAACACAGTAATTAAGTTTGAATGCCATCCTTTATTGCCAAAGCAAGAGGCAATCAAAATAGGAAAAGGGCTATTATCTCTGTCTCCAAAATGAGTAAAAGCATTACCAAAGTAGAGACCTTGTATCCTCACTTCAAAACAGACACTGAGAAACTGGAGTGTGTTCAGAAGAAGTTTATAAGCACAACTCAGAGTCTATAAAACATACCTGACACGTTAAGACTTAAGCAAATTAATTTCTTTTATTTATCCAAGAGAAAATTTAGAAGTGAATTAATTCCAGACTAGAAATGCTTTCATGGACAAATACTTCAGACTATGACAAGTCTGGTTTAACAGAAAAAAATCATGTTGAGATCAATTGGCTGAAAGCTAGAATGAGACAACCAGATGAAAAAAGAAACTGAAATCTTTAAAAGAGAAACTAGCTAAGCTTTGGAGTGATTTGGGCATTTGATATATTTTCATGCACCTGACAATTTAAGAGTCATAAAAAGACATGCATAAAGCTGAAACAGAAACCATAATCTTGGTGTAAAAATTACTGAGCAAGGTTTTCCTAGCTTGCAGAAAGTAAGACTGTATGACTTTAATGCTCCATTTGGATGCCTGGCTCTTTCTCCTGGCCACGTGAATGTGGAAGTAAGATAGCTAAAGAGGATCTATGGTGAATTGTGAAGCTTAAAGGACCTTCTAGGTAAAGTTATTCTGGAATTCCATCTATGTTGGCTATACAGCATTCTGTGAAACTTGGAAAAGCAGCTGCTCTGTATTTACTGAACAGGACCAGCTGAAACACATCAGAAACAAGATATGACCCTAACATCAGTTTTGTAGGCTGCTCTACCCTCATGTGATCATGTTTCCAACAGCTCAGCATGTGTGACAAGCCCTTTGTCCTGTTGCTGTCCTTAAACTAAACTGGGGAGTATTCACATGCTCCATGCATGAACTATAAGATCTTTGACTCACAGGAACCCCCAACCATCTCTAATATCCTTGGTTTCAAGACACCTCAGTATAACTCATTGCTAATCCTGAGAAGCTAAATACACATATATAGTGCTCTGAGCACTTTCAGGATACAGATGAGAAAGCACTCTGCAAGGCTCTATACTGATGTATGTATACATTAGGTACAAACACACGGAGTAATAAGGTAGAAGTTATATGCTTGTGGATTCAGAGCTCTGATTTCATTGCAAATTAGGAGCTCCCTGAAAATCCCTATTTTTTCTGCCATTTTGCTCTATGTGGTGATCTACAGCAATCCTTTATCACTAAAACACCCACAAAGTTACTTTTGAATGATTCAGATCCAACTAATTCTGCATGCAGTTGCCACTGGCAATGCCTTTCCTTGTCACCAGACACCATAGCTGTCCCCAGCAGCCCCTTGCAACACTGCTTTTTTAATGGTAGGAAAGGACTGACTTTATTCAAGTCAATCCTGCCTCCTGTCTGGAAGGATGGGGAGACAGATGATTTGGACTAGTCAGAGGTCACACAAAGGCTACCTGGAGCAGCTGCTGAAGGTAGAATATCTTAGGGTGAAGAGGCAGCAGAGAACTGCTGGGGTCCCAGGTAGTTCAGTGCGGGTCTGCCAATCACCATTCTGTTGCCTTCTCTGGAAAGACTGACATTTTTACCATAAAAGCTGCAAGCTTGCCTTGCTTTTTGACTGTTCAGGGTGCTGTGTATTTTTTCCGTTTTCAAGTGTTGGTCCTCACTGAGGTGTGACATGTCCCAGTGTCTGACCAGCACACATCAACTTGCACTGCAGTGCCAGACATCTCCAAGGAAAGCTTTCACAGGGAAGCCGGAATCCTTCAGTTACCCACCACAATTTCAGGTTTTGAGAGCATTCTTCAGCATTCCTTAGTCAGACGAAACTGATTATTTGAAGGAAAAAGTGTCTGAGGTGTTTTCTACTATTTTTCATTTCCCAGTATTTCTGCCAAGGTTTGTGGGCAATGACTTGTTCACTCTTGCTATACTGTGCTAGGTTGGGTAATTTCTTCCAAAAGAGCAGTAAATTATCCATGCAGGATATAAATCTTTGAGGAGGCCTGTTTTTCTGGTGGCCCAGTAACTGTAGCTTATTATGTACATTAACTCAGTTTTATTTTCATTTTTACACTCCAGAATGGATGCTTACTGCTGTGCTCTCAGCAGCTTTATGAAGCCTGTTTGACATGCCCATTCCCTAATTGCTTTTCACTGAACACAGAGAC
Source organism: Drymodes brunneopygia (assembly GCA_013400955.1). Taxonomy (NCBI): domain Eukaryota; kingdom Metazoa; phylum Chordata; class Aves; order Passeriformes; family Petroicidae; genus Drymodes; species Drymodes brunneopygia. Next base: position 52,511 of record VZTZ01040974.1, on the reverse strand, counting down.
TCTTGGATGACAGAGAATAAAAAATCCTTTACAATCAAGACCAAAGTAGTTCCAAACTATCTTTAGATTTTCTCAGTAAGTCTTTGTCTCTTCTTCTGTTTTGTCTTGTGGCTGCAAGATACCATCATGGGATAACTGACTTTCATAAAATAACAGCAAAGTAGAGCGGTGGTTGAGATGGTCTAGTGCTGGTAATAATCCTGCTTTAAGATGGAGCTTGGACCCAATGACCTCCAGACATTCTTCCCAATCAGCATTTCTAGAAGTCTTCCAACTCAGTCTAGAATAGATCAGTGGAAAAAATCAAGCAGTTTTACTGAGGGATGAGCATTCTGATCAAAGCTGGCCTAAAATAAATCCATGTTTTAAGTCAACTTTTAGAGTGCAGAAGAGACAAAGGAAATTTTATTTACTACATATTAAAAAACCAAGGCGGTATGACAGAGCTGTGTGAGACATCCTTATTTTTATCCAGAACAGGTTTACTGGCTTTCTGTCAGAAAATTTGTAGGATTTGCAGGTCCTAAACTGTAGAAATGTATGGATTTGAACAAATGTAGCTTCTCCTCACCCAAATCCTGTTGTGAATCCAAAGCAAAGTTCAGAACAGGTATAGATGTGTTGGTTCAGCTTACATAAGGATACAGCCAATAATGTAGAGTGTAGTTCAAAGAAGAAGGATTATAGAAGATCATGGTGGGAAAGACTTTAGAGAACCACTAATTTCACCTAAAAATTCATGTTCATTATTTTTATAAAGTTAAATTGCTTATACCACGTTTGGCTGAGTGGTATGGTGAAAACTGTGTGTAACTCACTGGTTGTACATCATTAACACCTTCTCAAGACTCTTATGTTACATGGCTCGGGCCTTTTGCATTTATAGAAAACAGTCAGACAACCTAAATATGTTCCTTTTTCATCCACTTAAACTGCTCTATTGGGTTAAAGCCTACTAACATATCAAGGGCACAAAGTATAAGGATAATCTTTGCATTATTTCTGCTTTTCCTGAAAAACTATTTTAAAGGTTGTACTGAGAGTTAGTGCCCCCTCAATAGAAGATGCATTAAATGGTAGTGGTCAATGCATTCACTTTCTAGTATCTTTGCAAAACATTTAGCAGGAAAATAAATAGTTTCTGATTTAGAACGGGATAACTTTGTGATAGAAAATATATGAGGTGAGAATCAGGACCGTACAACCTTCTCTTCGGATTAATTTGGATGAAATCCCAAATGCCAACACACTTAGGCATGGTTATCTTCATTTTGATGTTCTGTGCAACTTTATTTGGCCAACCCCATATTTAGCAACACTTGGAGACGTTCCACTGAAGTCCTGTGGAGAAAGCCAGATGATCAGAGCTTTGTAACACAAAAGAGCACTCAGAATGTATCAAGAGAAATCTCCCATCCCTCCCAAAACACACATTATAATCTGGAAACAGTGCTAAGGATTTAATTTAGTAAATTTCTTTCACAATAGCCCACCCCACAGGAAGACAATGGTGTAGTTCTACTATCATTTCATTCAAAACCCACTTTTTTTTTTCCTTCAAGAAACAATAACTGCTATGCAAATTCATTTTCTAGCACAGGCCCAGAGTAAAATCCCAGCTTTAAGGGGAATTTTGCTACTGATCTAAAACGCAGAATTTAATGGACTGTGCTTGCACCCTTGCGAAATGAATGCAATCTTCCTTCCTTCCTTCCGGAATTCCTTCCTTCCGGAATTC
>VZTZ01040974.1:28979-50652 GCA_013400955.1 Drymodes brunneopygia | reverse complement strand
TTCCTTCCGGAATTCATTCCTTCCTTCCTTCCGGAATTCTTTCCTTCCTCCCTCCCTCCCTCCCTCCCTTCCATATAATTCCCTATCCTTTCCTGTCTTTTCTTTTGTTCTGCCAGAGCATGTCGCTGCTGATAGAGATTCAGTTATCCTTTGTAGTGAAATTGGTTATCAGACTGTAAATTCCAAATTCTCTAAGAAAAGTTTGCAGACCAAGACTTGCAAAGATACGTGAAATACATCCCCAGCTCTCTATGTACACATGTTGTATGGCATACCATTATATCATTTTCCCTGCATCTGCCATAAAAGGCAAGAACGTGAGTGTAGAAGTCAAGGGGCTGTTAAATGTGTGCCATTTACTGAAACTGTTGGGCTAATCCCCTTCCCCCACTCTCTTAGCTGAGCTGTGAGAGCCATAAACCAGCTGGATGAACTCTCCGAAAGGAGGAACAGATACCAGCACTCTGATAAGGAGCAGAGCATTCACTTGTCCTTGTTACAGTTACAGAGCAAGCAGCATGAGAAGGATGGCTTTCTTGTACAAGATGCGACCAGTATTGGATTAGCAGAAGGGCCAGTTACTTTGAAACACGTGGAAGGACCTCTAGCAGCATGCATTCATTACCTTTTGTTTCAAAGAACAAGGCTTTGCATGTTGTGACTAGTTTTTAAAATAGTCATTTGGACGCTGCATTACCCATGCGAGGAAAAAAGGCTTTTGGTAAATGAAACGCAGAAGCACAGCCTATTCAAGTTCATATTTACATCCCAGTGTGTCTCCAAGCTGGTGGCAACATATACAAATGGTTTCTGATCCCTAGATTAGAACTAAGGTGCTCCTTCCAAATCGGAGACTCTGAAATCTCCTCCATCTACAGCACACTTACAGATGCCTAGAAATCCTCTGCCCTTGATGCATTTGTAATGCCCTTAGTTCATATCAGCATGTGTTGGTGAATGCTCACGGACACTTTAGATAAGAGAGAGATAGATAAATTGCAACCTAAACAGCAAAGGCCACGCATACTCTATTAAACCGAAGGCATGTGAAGGCACATGAAATTAGGTATTTGCAGTAAATACCTGTCCTTCCAGAGTGGAGCTTGGAACAACAAGAGTGGCAGACATTATTTTATATTAAAATAGTTGTGTACAGCTGTTAAATTGTGAGATAAAGGATGGTAGTCATTGCCTTCTATATAACAGCCTATCTGGATCATTTCCTCAGGAGTTAAAAGGCTTTGAACCGAATTCCATTTTCTTCATGAGAGTTTTTAAGATGTGTTAGTAAAGACACATTTCTTTTCTTACCCCACTGCAGGCTGAAATACTATAGAATTACTCTTCAGTCTTCTTGTTGTAGTTGAGCAATTAGATGTATTGAGCCAGAAGAGGAAGTCTGTGAGAAGCACAGAAGAGAGGCAAGAATAAAATGCATGATCAGCTATAGAAAATGAATTTAAATACCTGTATGATATTGACTTGACATACCATGTAGTAAAAATTATGAAGCACAGGATATAGTTCTTTTACACTATTGATTTCTCAAGTTTCTGGTTAATTTTCAGTTATAGTCAAATATCTAACTATGAGACATTTAGGGGCAAAAGATGACTGGGAGTAGTTAGCACAATCTTAGGAGGGGGAAATCATTCCTGACCAACTAGATAGCCTTCTGTGATGAAATGACTGGCTGAGTGGACAAGGGGATACTAGTAGTTGTTGTTTTTCTTGATGTCAGAGAGGCTTTTGATGCTTTGTCCAATAGCATTCTAATAGACTAGTTGCTGAAACATATTTTAGGTAAGTGAATGCTGAGATGGATTGAAATCTGACTGAACACCTGAGCTAAAAAGGTTTTGGTTGGTGGCATGAAGTCCAGTTGTAGGCCAGTCCTAGTGATGTACACCAGGCATCAATACTGGAACCAATGCTGATTAAAACCTTTTCTAAATTACTGGTACAGACTGTACCCTCACCAAGTTTGTAAATGAAACAATTGGAAGAAGTGATTGATGAACCAGAAGGCTATGCTGCCATTCAGAGGGACCCAGACAGGCTAGAGAAATGGTCTCAAAAGAATCTCATCAAGTTCAGTAAAGGGAAATGCAAGGTCCTTCCCCTGAGGAGGAACAACTCCAGACACACATTGGGCACCTACCACCAAGGAAGCAATTCTGCAGAGAAGGGCCAAGGGGTAGACACCAAACTGATCGTGAGCCAGCAATGTACCCTTCCAGCACACAACAGCTTACTGGGAGGAATGTTTGCAGCATGTCAAGGTAGGAGATCCTTTCCCACTACTCATCCCTGGCAAGGCCTCATCTGAAGTGCTGTAGCCAGTTCTGGGCTCCTCAGTATGGGAGAGACATGGAGCTACTGGAGCAAGTCCAGTAAAGAGCAATGGCAATGTTTAAGGAACTGGAGTACCTCTGGTGCAAGGAGAGGCTGAGGGAGTTGGGACTGTTCAGCCTGGGGAAAAGAAGGCTCCACAGGAGGATAAAAAAAAAATCTTGGTATTAAACTGTTAGTAGTAAATATTGTTTTGTTCACACAAAACAATCCACATCTAATCCATAGTCTCTTAGAGGCGTAGACTTTGCTGATCCAGTACTGCACCACTTCCACATGGCAAAAAACAGCACCAGAATTTGAAATGCCTTGTACATATTATCTGAATTATGGGGTTTTGATCCTTGCCTCTTTCCAAGTTTCACAGAACATCAAGACTGATCATCAGGTTTTAATAGTAGCTTGTGAGTGTGCAGTGATCTCCCCTCCATCTCAAGAAAGTAAAACAAGGGTCTTTAGCTACCGAATTCCAAGTTTACATCTTTGTTCTGAAGCCTTTTACCTCCTACCCACTGGGGTGTGAGACCAACCTGGAAGTGATGAGCTGCCCATGTGCACTCAGCCAAGATATTAGCCTCTGTTCCTGTGTGAGAGGAACATCTCACCACCTCAGCATGGAGCTGGAGACCTGGCTGGAAAGGCAATTCCCATTTCACAGGTCTCAAGTTTTGCTGTATTTAGCTGTCACTTGCTAATCCTATACTTACTCACCCTAGAAATTTAGTAGAAAGTTTCTTTCTCAAGATTTGGATAATGAAAGTGGTTTTAAAAAGACAAATAGGGTAAACCACCAATATTAAAACCGGCCTTCTACCAGCCAGAAACTGTAAATATGATTCTTTCTCCTACCTCATGTAACCTAAGTGACAGCCAGGTGTTGTTGCACAATGAATCTTTTTGTTTTCCTATATGGGGCTGTTTTAACTTCTGTTTTCATATCAAAGAGCTGAGAAGAAATGGAAACTTCAACTTTAAAAAAATTTCTTTTGCGCATGACAAGGGGCCAAGGAAGGCCTGTTAGTGGCTGTGTGAATCAGTCCCTGCAACTGTTCAGAGTGATCATGTAGCTCCTGTAAGAAGATGGAGAGGATGCTCTAGAAAGATGAGTACATCCATGTAAAATAAAACCTCATTTTCACTGCAATACCTCCTAGCACCTTGAAGGTCTCAGTTGTATTTTGGACAAGATGATTTTTGCAGGTATTCTGAACCAGCAGAAGTCCTAAAATAATCTCCTCAAATTGAAGAATATCAGTGATTCTTTGGATCAGTCAGTACTTCTCTGATTTGCTCTAGATTTAACAAAATACATTTCTACACCCAGAGAAGAGTCTCAGTAATTTTCTGCTCTATGTCCTGAGTTTCCAGTGTGGTCTTCTCCAGCATGGCAAGACATCCACATGTGCCAAGGCAGAGATTGCAATTGTACTAGCACACATTTTCTTTCCTTGCTTAAACTGACTCCCAGCAGGGACAAACTATCTTATTGGAAGGCGTTCATATTGATTTTAGATTTGTGTTGAGTTTTTAGACCAATATTGACAGTATTTTCTCAGGCACTGTGGTATCTGCCAGAGCTGAGGAAGTAGTTGCACTCTTGAGAAAGTGAAGTAATGGAGAGGCAAGTCCTCTCCATTGCAAAGTTGAATGTTCAGGGTAAGTTCCAGCAATATAACTTGCTTTCAGGTGATACTTCAGGCTATTGCTGGGGTCTCTCTGGCATTAAATGGTTCTGTGCCAGTGGAGCTATGTGAGAGAGCTGAAGAACATCATAGAAACCTCTGAGGGATGCAGTGTCTGCTTTGTGTGGAGAAAGGTGAAAATGTGTCCTGATATGAGCAGTGACGAGCTGAAACAGAAATGAAAACCCAGTCCTATAAGCATGTCCCCTTCAAGTTTCCTATTTGTTAGATCATAAGACCTTTGACATAGGAGAATGGGTTTGAGACTGCATATGGCACAATATGCAATGGGATGAGGAAGCAGCACTTGCTAGGGGATCGAGCTCCTGCTAGGCAGCACATGTGAGGTCAAGGGTTGAGTTGCAATTGCCTGAAAGTGCCTGTGTTGGGTTAAAAAGGAGTCTGAAGCAGAGGCTGGCTCCTTCTACCTTGTGCTTAGTGTATGGGCAGGCCACAGTCCAGGACTAAGTCCTTGTGAATTGTGGTCATGGTAACATTGTGACTATAGGAAGAAATATGAAGTTGAACCCAAATCTGATTTGTTTGTCAAAATAGGACAGCATGTCTAGTCAGTAGGGCTGATGGAGAAAAACAGTTGCATATATTTACATAGATGAGAGCTGCTGTAGCTGCTTCAATAAGAAAAATGTTTTAAATTAAGAGTTGTCTGTTTTTTTCGTGAGAGGGTGGTATGGTGCAAATAATAAATGTATTGAAGACTTAAAACGCTACTTAACAAGTACTTGGAGTCCTGACTATTTTTGGTATTCTTGTCCTGCTGCTGCTTTGGAATCCACCCATAAAATAGTTTCATAGGAGCTTCTTTTCATTTTATTTGCCTTTTGAGGTACAATTAGTTCTTAGAAAAAGTGGTTTATATTCAGATGTAAATTTACAAATCCAACTTTATTCTGGCCCCTTTGACAGATTAAATCATCTATCCGTGTCTGCTTGTAGCGAGTCATGCAAAATATGTTTTTATGGAGCCAGTTTGCTGGAAAGCTGCCAGACCTTCTTCTCGGGTTTGAATATGATGCTGTGGAAAACAAACATGAGGAAGAGAAGCTGTGAAAGTTGATACCCATAGAGCTGCTAGGAGATTGTGGGTAAAACTATACTGATTCACAGAACATTCTAGACACATTTTTAGGATACAATGTGTCTTTACGAATAAAAGGTTACATAGCACACAATGAAAAATATTTTCCTGACTAGAAGGTTTCATTATATCTGTGCCAAAAATAAAATAGTCTCTGATTTACAGTTCTGCTGGCTGAACAAATTGTTTGGTATGGAAACTTTGACAAGCTTTTCTGGCCTTACTTTTTTCATTAGGCATCTTTTTATGTTCCCTGCAAATATACTCCACACCGAATTCAGCTCTCTTTATTTCTCCTTTCTTTTTGCTGCTGCTGAGTTTGATCTTTTCAACACGGTGAGTTAGATTTCTGCCATTATATGTGCTTTTGCCGCCAAAGTATTTTCTTCTTTCCAAGAGCAAGGCTTTTCCTACTGTGCTCTAAATCATTTGCCTTTATTTAGCACAACTCTTGGAAGTCTTTTTCTTTTGGGGACCTCCATCTGTTTAAGGTCCTTGCAGTGCAGGTCCTGCTTTAGGTCATCTACTTTTTTTTGGCTACATTACCCCTTATTGTACCTAACTCAGCACCATTGGTACCATTTAATGCTCCAGATGAGATTTCAAGTGGTCCCAGGTTTTCAGTCTCTCTCTACTAATTATTCTTTTCTTTCTGTGCTCTAACATGTGCACCCTTGGTTAGGACATGCTCATTCACACTGCTTTGAACGTCATCTACTTGACCCAAACCATCACACCACCCAGAGCAGAGACACAATACAGGTCTCTGAATCTCTTCCAAATGAGCTTGAATTTTCTACTTTTTTTTTTTTGCAGGCAGTACTGCTATATTAGCACAGTTGGACATCCACCCTAAGTAGCCTTACATTGTAACAAGGCTGGGATCCCCAAGAACGGCTCCATACTGGCAGAGCTATTCTCCACCTGGGTCTGGGATGTATTGCCCTTGGTGGTACTACAGGGACTTCTGTGCTCATCTCTGCTGTGCAATGTGAACGTGCTCCTGAACTCCCAGAACCCTCATCACACCAAGACAAAGATGCAGATGCATACATTTTACACTTTTCTTCATTCACAAAGAGATTTACATTGTCATTAAAATTTGAATCTATGTTTTGCAAAATCCTGACCTGGCAAGATGCCAGCAGAACATGCTTAAAATTAACCAAATTGCAATTTATAGCACTTGCGGCATCCACGGCAGGCAAATGTTTCTCTTTTAATGGAGAATAATGAACATCTGAATAAACACAATAATGACAAGTAACATAACTTAATACATAAGTTAATACATGACTTCATCTTCCATGGTGTGTAACATATTGTTGGGTGTATTTTTAAATATCTTCTGTATTGCAGATCTGATAGGTACGAACAATGAATCCTAAAATTTTACATCCCATCACATTCATGGGGCACTGTGGGAGCCATATAACCTCCATTCATTTGTCTCTTGCAGCAAAGAACATTTGTGGATGTCCCAGGAGACAGCAGTAAGACCCATGTGTTGGTGTTACTGAGAGCCTTCTTTTTATTTCCAATGGCTGGAAATAGTGGCAGTGGAAAGGTGCTCTCCCAGCTACAGTACGATCCTGTGGGCATTGTTGCTTCTATGTTGACTTCTGCAATAGTTAGTCACAAGTCAGACTGGTTTTAGTAAAATTCCTCTTCTTGAAGTTTGATTTACTAAGCTTTTACAAATACAGTAATGGTTGGGGAATGTGAAAATGCTGTGGTAGAATAACATTTGGTTACTCTCTATTTACTTTGGTGCATCAAGAATGAAGTTAATAAACTTTTGCCAAAGGGGTAGGATGTTTTACTGTTTTAATTTGTTCTTCATATAACTGTGTTACCAATGTGTCTTAGTATTCTGCCTATAAGAGACACTCTGAAAGGGTCTCCCTTCTTCTGGATTTCTGAAGGGAAGTATGAGACACCAATTTTAATAAGAACCCACCTTAACTGACAAAATACTCTCTCCTGCTATCAGCCAATGCCACTTAGTAAAAGGGTTATGCTCCTAAGTATTTAATTGCAGTCTGGAGACAGTTTTTACCATTCTGCAAGACCTAGTTGACATATATCCCCACTTTTATTTTGGTGTCAGAACTATCAACATCTGGCCAACACTGAAAGCATCTTCATGGTGATAGCATGAGTGCCATCTTCAGTTGGTGTGTCATGATTAACACATCTGATAATAAATAAAGCAAAACAAAGAGTCTGGAAGACATTTTTGATGCTTAAATTCAATGGGAAAAAATGCCCTTTGCTATTGCTTATCTTTCACATAGTCTCAGTAATGAGGACAAGGTAATTGTGGTATGTATTCTGGCGTGCTTTGGTCAATGGTGTTTGCACATGCCTCACTCCTCTATGCTCTCTAGCATCACACTGAATGCACAGAGACAGGGCCCTTCAGTGCTTCTGCCTGCATCAAAACAGCACTAAGTGCTCCATTTAGCTTTCTGTGGCGGGTCACTGGGGAACTGTCCAGCAAATGATCGTCTTCTAAAATTAGGATGGCTTGGAGATTTCTTTTGTGCCATAACATCCAAGACCTGCCAGGGAGAGAAGAGAAATACTTGCAGTTTTCAGGCTAGGACGAAGCTCAATAATTCAGGACTAAATGATAATGAAAAAAGAGAGGAATTCATGAAAGAGAAAATTGGCCACAATCCTTATAACAGCCCCTGCAGGTGTTCATACCGTGTTCAGTACCACAGATAAAGAAAATGTCCCGAATGTTCTAGCGGTGTTAGCACAAGACTTTTAAATACAGTTGTAATTGGTGGCAAAAGTTCTCAGAGTCTGAATGTGGTTGACACAATATTCTTGCAATCATGGCATGACTATTAAGACAAACAAGGAATTCTTAAGTCCTTAATTCAGGAATTCTTGAGTCCTGTCTTCTTCCTGTCTTTGACAGCACAGGTAGTTCAGTGTGGCAAAATGAATGTATAGTCCACTGCCTCCATCCGTCTACCACAGGACACAGTTGGAAGCACTGCTTTCTTGTTTTCAGTGTCCTGTGATGGTCCTTGAATGGCAACTGCCTCAGAAGGGTTGCTGCAAAGCACCATGACATATCAGCTCTTGGAGCAAATTGATAAAAAGACTGAGGACAAGATCAACTCAGCATCTGTATGAATTCTAGGTGAATGACATCTTCTAAAGGCACTGTGGTTTGCAAGATGTTACCAGCTGGAACTGCTGGGCAATATTACACTTGTTTTAGGAAAGCACAAGTTAGACTTCAGCCAGACTGCCTGGGCTTAGGCAGTTTTATGCAGAACTGGGCTGTTAATTCACATTGTGCTTAGGGACAGCTTTTTACTCTGCTGATGTCCACAAGTGATTCCTTCATTCTGCCTTCTTGAAAAGTGCAATATTAAACATGTTCTCTGTAAAGCTGAATAAGTGAACCCTATTTTCACTATCTCCTTATTTTCTGCTGGCTCAAGAAAGTGCAAGTAACTCTTGAAAAGTTCATGTATAATTATGTAATTTTATGCAGAAAAACTTATTTTCTGTTATGTCAAAATCAATGATGATTAATTGTGCCTCAGAGTGGTCAAGTTTCTGGTGCTGCCAGAAACAGCTTCTCAGATCGGAGGGAAATAGAAGCATCTTTTCCCAAAATGTGTGAGACTGCACGTGTGCATATGCCTGCCTTTCTGATCCATTTGTTAATTGATAGTATTTTAATCAAGAAATATTTCTCACTCCATTTTCATATAAATTAGTCAAAAATAACTGGCATATCACTCACGCATGACTCAGGGATGCTGTTCTGCCCCTCTGCAAAGCACCAGTGTGTTTGTGCACCTGAGTTTGTTGGGCTGGATCAGCCACCAGCTAAGACTACCACATGTGTCTGGACCAAGATCCACTTCAGCACTGGTTCTATTGAAAACAAAGACACAGGTACCTACTACATGGATGCATTATGTCGTCATTGGATGGTTCATATTATTCCCTGAAAAAATAATGCATCATTATTTATTATGAAAACTAACTGATTTGGTTCTGTGTCAGTTTTATTTGCCATCAATACTGTTTTAGTTTTTGGTGGAACCCTGCCAACTTTTCCTGTTCTCCTTGCTCTAAGCAAGGCCCTGAAAGCTGACTTTCACAGGCTGTCTGTGATTAGACAGTGGGGTCTCTGTAAGTGTGGTCTCATATGAACAGCTGTATGTTTTTTCTGTAGAGGGAACTTGTCATTAAAGAACTGAGAAGATGAGTGGGTGGTACCTTGGGCTGTTTTTCTTTTAATTTGGCCCTCATTTACTTTAGACACTGTGAAGCAGTCCACATTAGTTGATGGTGCTCACAATTCACTTGTACTGATGAAGGCAGCTTGACAGCTGCATAAATCACTGCTAAGATACCACTGATAAATTGCTGCATACGAATTTGTAGAGGACCACCCAAGCACAACTTGGGGGCGGTCTGCAGTCACACTAGGCTTGCACATGAGTACAGTAATGCAAATTTGCTTAACTCTTTTTTAGCACTTTGTATAGTTTTTCTTTCAAGAAAGATATTGACGTTTCTCCACTTGCTTATTTGCTAGACCGGTGAAGTAAATCACCAGGATCCAGCACCTCCCATCGTCTGTAGTTGTGGTTTTAAGATTTATTTGCTTTTTCATGCAGGGATACCAGCTTGCTTCCTCATTTTGAACTGCACAATCTGGTGGGAGGGAGGAGGAGAGGAAAGGGGTGGGAAAAGAGAAATGAGCTTCTAGCTCAGTATACTTATTGTATGCTAGAGAGAAAAGCTTGGGCAGGGCAAAGTGATCATTAAAAAGCTGCAGTACGCTGCCTGTCTAACAGCAAGGAATTGTATCCTGCCAATTCTAATTGAAGACACAGTGGAGGTCAGGACTTGGTAACACACTCATCAAAAGGAGTAATACAACAGCACAGGAACAGGAGCTTATTTCTAGTGGCTGTGTGTACAAATCTCAATGAGGATCTTGGGCGCCTTATTAAAAGCTAGAAAGCTATTGATCCATTGCCACCTGACATGAGTCAAGCCCTGGGAAACATTAATCAATGGCAAGGTTGTGTTCCTAAAATGAGATATGGGATTAGAATTTGCAAAGCCTGATTCTTATCAGATGTCCTGTGTCACCTGCAGGGCTCTCTAGGTCTGCTGTGTCACTCAGCTACTGGTCTTACAGCTTTCATAGCAGTGGCAGCTGCTAATGGATTCTTGACCTTTTGTCTAATGACTATGGTATCAGCAGCTTTATGGTTGCCATGTGTTTTATTAGGGAGTACTTTCCTCACTTTAAAGAAATTACAGGCTTGTGCTACCAGAGTTCATTATTCTGGTATTCCCATCTCAGTCTGCTTCAGTGCTATCATGGAAAAAAAATTCCTGTCTCTCTTTCCAGTATAACATTAATCAGGACACAATTATAGCACCATCTGAAACATTTCTTATTTATCTGCTAGTTATTACTAGAGGCAGTAGTATTTTAAAAAGAGATTTCCATATTCCACTCTCAGAGTCTGATCTCTCACCTGAATACATAACCTGATGTACAGAGAGAATGCATGTTCAAAAACATGCATTTCTGAAATTTGCAGGTAATTACACAAGCATGTGCAAAATTACAATTCACAGCTGGCTTTTTAGTACCAACAGTCATTTATCATTTATATGGGCAATTGCAAAGGCTGAGTGTATGGTCATGGTAGCAGTAACTGTGTGTGTGTGTGTGTGTGTGTGTGTGTGTGTGTGCCTAGATGAGCATCTGTGCACATATCTGCATCCAGATGTGTGTCTCAGTTCCCATGACCTGTCTTGTGAGAAGGAAGGCAAAATCCAAAAAAAGGAGAGGGTTGTACAACTCTTATGGGGGAATTACTCTGCATTTCCTTTTCTTTTCCTTTGGTAGCCTTTCATTTCTTGACATACCTGTTTCCATGCTATCATCTAGAAATTCCATCTATATGTCATGCGGTTTGATTTGACCAGTTTTTGGCACTTGAAAGTCAATTAAAATATCTTTTGGGATGAGAACCTTCAGCATCACTGTACCCTACCCCCAAAGTTTCAGTCTCAAGGAAGTGAGTAATGAGAAAGAAGACAGTCTTCAAGAACTGACATGCTTGTTCACACCTGTGAAAATAAAAGAGAATTTAAGCAAACATTCACACTTAGCTAAAGTTTTTTCCTGTTTAAAAGAAGTCTTTGTGTTTCAGTCAGCCACCAGAAATACCACTTTCTGACTTAGAGTCAGTCATATCTCTATACTGGATATGGTAGATTGCTATGTAAAGTGACATTGACCATTAATTAATGTAATAAATGGAACGTCTGTCAATCAGGAGTTTTAATTGCAGGTAAAAGTACCCCAGCAGTCTCTACTAGCAGTGAACTGAACTGACAGACAGCTTTCAAAGCAAAGATCATTTAGTGTATGTTTCTTGGCAATAGTCTAATTAGTTTCATGTACCATCAGCTATTTTTCAGAATATGCCAAAACTTGACAGCACACCTTTCACAAACATAAAAACACAAGTGGTTTTAATAAGTCTAAAATGCCTTCATCAGTTTTAAATATTTGCTGCATTCCCACACTCATTTACATGTTGTGAGAAACTGGCAAATGGGTGCAGCTTTAAAGGATAGCAGGGGTGCTAAATAAGGGTGGTAACGAATGCCAAACCAGCTCTCAAGTTACATTTATTGACTTGGTACCTCTGAAGTAAGGAAAAACCTTTATTAAGGAAAAAAAAAAAGCCTAAACATTCTCTTGTGCACATCTGGTTTAGTTTTATTTCTTTAAAATTAGATTTGTTTTCCTCTTTCATCATAGGAAATATATTTAGGAACAATGTTCATCTTGGAATGGCATGCAGTGGTATGGCAGGCTGACACTTTTTGAAATCTGTTTACTTTCTACCAGTCAACAGTTGCTAAAATGTTCCTGGAATGAACAGTGTTTTTTATCCGTTGAGTGTTTGGATTTTTTGCATCTAATTATAGTACTTTCTTACACTCAAAATTAACTTGCAAGCTTCCTTGATGGCTGGGAGACCCATTAGCAGGCACGGGCGAAGAAAAATGTTAAATGAGCTTGTGAAGTGAATCCTGTGTTCTTCAAGGCTGCCTCAGTGTTTTTCTGCCTGTGATTTCCTGGAACTCAGCTCAGAGGGGCTAGTTGGCCCCTGTGAGCAGTGATACCAGGCTGTCCCTGTGAGACACTAGGCTCCCATGCTGGTCCCCTTCCTGCTGCTGCTTGCCAATGCTCTCACACTGTCACAAGGAGGCAGTTCTTGGCTTTAGCAGCAAAGCTATTATGGTTTCAGGTATGTACCAAGGTGGTCCAGAAGATACTTTTACATTGTTTTGTTTCTAGCATCACTTGCCTAATACAAAAGACCCAGAAAAACAGCAGTAAATTTTGGGTCTTCTCTGCCACTGCATCTGTAAAGAAAATTTTGGCTCTCAGCTCCAGAGTAGCCATTTCCTGGGTTCAGAAGCTTGGTCACAACATTCCTTGCCAGATTTGGTGGCCTCGGTTACAAGCCAGACTCTTGGCCACGCTCAGGTCAAAGATCCCTGTCCTTCAAAGGTCACAACAGGGCCTCAGTGGGACAGTGCTGTTGGCAGAGACCATGAGCTGCACCGTCAGGGGACCATTGATCCAGCCAGTGCACAGGGCTGGTTTCTACATCTCTTGGGGTGGCAATTTAGCTGTGTTCAGCTTATGGCTTTGGGGGTTCACCAGTGACCCTGCTCAGACCCTTGCCTCTCCATGGGTACCCTTGCAGTCTCTTGTGATGGCTTGCAAGGAGAACATGACCTCAAAGGATAATTGGTGCAGTGACACAGGTGTGCACTGGTGAGAGCAGGACAGGCAATAAGCCTTTCTGCTCCATGTTACTGAAGCTGCCTATCTCAAAGAAGGTTTAGCAGTTAGCCCTCCCCATCAAATGGATTATGCAGGGAAAGCTGGGTTTTGCCAGACACAAAAGGGAATCAGTTCTACTAATAACAGAAGGACATTTTCATTATGACTTGTTTGAGTGTAAGCTGGCCTTTGGGGCTGTGCTCCCAAAACTCTGGGTGTTTTATGTGTGATGTGGAAAGCCTGAGTCCTTGAGTGAGAAAGCTACTATTCAGTCTAGAAAGGATGTTTCACGGCTATCCTCAGCTGTGTGCTCCTTTACAGGGCATATGGCCTCTAAGCCCTTTCTGAGCTGGGACTTGACTGGGAAGGAATTTTTTTTGTCAGGATGAATGATGTAAACAACAGTCATCATACACTAAGTAGACTAATGAACTCTTAAACCAATTACATGCACCTTCAGTGTTTAAAATTATCTATTATTTCATAGTACGCACCCAGTAACTCTTGTCTTTCTTTGTCTTCTTGTGATTTAGAAGCTGCTGCTAATGATTCTTCGATGTTTAAAATCTAAGCTATGTTCGACAGCATTTTTGGGGTTTCTTTGGAAGAGATGATGTTGTACAATATGTCTCTGTTTCATAGTTGGACAATGGTATTTAAATTGATGGAGTCAGTTGTGTTTACCAGCTCAAATATCCGAGTCCACAAGCATTTCCTAATTTCCACAGAGAAATTGTTGGCATCACCAGAATTTCCTCAGAGTAATTCAGTGGCCTATCTGAAACAATCGAAATAAAAGGCACTCATTGCAAATCTAGGGTGAATTATTATTCTTAATTTGAGATAATGTTTATGGAAGGGTTTAGAGCTCAAGCCCTGTGCTTATGCGGAGCCATCATTGCCTACCAGGATGAGTGGTAGGATCCTTCTGATTTCTTTCTCTTAAATGGCTGTTCAATGAGGCAGACCAGCATCTGCTCTGATGCATTTCCAGATGCTTTGTTTTAGAGTGTTCCACTTATTTAAGTCATGCATTAGTCAGAAACACTACCTCACTGCAGTACTAAAGCGATGGCCTGATTAACTGAGCAATAACTGGAAATTTTAACACACACAACATCTTAACAAAATAACCTATAAAGAACTACCTGCAGTCTGTAGTTGCTACCTCATGGATTACCCTTGAAAAAATGGAAGGGGAAAACAGCAACATGTCTCTGACATCTTCAACTATGAAGAAGCCAGGTAGTTTTTAAATAGGTTTTCAGAAGATAATGAGAAGGTAGCAAATATTGCAAAGAGATTACAAAGCTGTACAACAGGTTAGATTCACTTAACAGCCTCCTTAATATAAGCTTTCAAAAGATTTATTTGTAAAAAAATTGAAGAAACTAGAAAGTTACCATCAATGTGATCTGGCTAAAGACTCCTGTTTTTTGTTCTTGTTTTCTTTTAATTAATTTTGGTTTGTTTTTCTTTGCCATTAAGGCTCAGCTAATCTCCTGTATCTTGGAGTCAATATCTACTGACAGGGTGGAAGGAATAAAAAACTCCCACTGTCTTGGTGATAAATTACCTTATGAAAGATCACCCATTACACTAGCTTGCTCTGTTCATCCTTCTCAGATGTTTTGAGCTTTGGTAAAGATTAAAAGGAAAAAAAGACAAAGAAGGATACATGCTTAAACTTAAAATTGTCCTTTGAGAAGGTATATAGCTAAGTAAAGCCTTGCTCTCCTATCACTTACTCTAATGTGACCCCAACAGAATTACACAGGATTAAAGAGAATAGCATCAATGTAAAAGCAGAATGAAAGGGAGAAAAAGAGTTCCCAAAATGCTTTAAAATACATGGGGGTTACAGTCAAATGGATCAGGATTTTCACAGATTTTTTTTTATATGACTGCTGCTTCCCGTGCAACCTGAGCATACAGAAACATTGAAATTGAAAGATGGAGCCAAATGCTAGAGCTACAACTTGTGAATGTAGCAGAAGTACAGATGTGAGGTTGGCTGCTGGAGCACAGTTATATCATGGCTTTGGCCAAGTTTCAAAGTACAAACACATTATATTTTAAGGAGGCTGCAACAATAGGAGACACCAAACTTTATGGTTTGGATTTAATTACCTTTAATATGTCATTTTATCAGCGAACTCTCCAAAGCCTGTGTTGGTATTTCAAATGGAGCATACTGGTATAAAGCTACAGAAATTACTGGAAGTTCATCAGTTGACCCAGCCACAAATACACAAATTGTAACTGCTTCCCAAATTGGGATTTTACTTGAGCGAACGGACAGCTTTGAAATACTTTATAAGGAAATAACTAGAAATGTCCAAAAGCTGAGAATTGACAAGTTTTTTTAATTTTTTTTTTTTACAACTTTTGTGTCACGGAAATACCTGTCAATTTTACTGAAATTCTGCTGAAAATACATTTCAGCTGGATATGATCATACATGTCTCTGCACAATCCAAACTTCAGTTGTAGCAAGGACCAAAAAGCAGCGCAATTCTTAGAAAGGTGTTCACCAAGTCCAGAACTTTTTAACAGAAGATATAGCGTCTTAAATGTGTTGATAGCAGTCTCTCACTCTGCTAGGGAAAGAAAGACTAGGATTTTTAATAGTTCTAAGATAAGAGTGCTGGTGAATAAACATCAACAAGATGAATTGTAAATCAGTGTCCCTAGCTGTGGATAGGTATTTCTGAGGAAAGGTGAACCTTTGAGAGGTACTACTGAAAAGTAGTTTGAATTTGCACACAAATCCTGGAGCCCTCTCAGAACTCCCTGTATGGATTGTCTGTTACTAAGAAGTGTACAGGAAAGTTTTCTTGGATACAGTTTTTCTTTAGAGCTGCATAGAGTGGTGTCTAATATCTTCCAGATTAAATACAAGTTTGGTGTCCAAATACTAGGTCCCATACCTTTGTCCAATGCAATCTAGAGGAAGTTGGATCATCTTCCGAAGTGGTTAAAGGGATGAAGCCAAAGCTGCAACATCAAAGGCAGGCTTAAATTCTTTTACTTATCTAGGTAAAAGGATGACCTCTTGTCTTGTGAAGCCTTTTGTCCTTGAGAATATGTTCTCATACCCTCCTGCAAAGATCTGATTCTTAAGCTGAGGAGCACATCCATTGCCAGAAGTCAGATAGCCACCAAGGAGTTCATTATAAAGTTGGAGTTTTCTGCCTTGTGGTAAGAAAGGAACATATTGTTATCATTAGATTATTTCAACAAAGGGAATATCTGACTCACTTTCATACTGGTGTTACTTGTATTTACAGATTCCTTGTCCTTACTGACCTCTGAATTTCAGAATGTAGCATGGAAAGTAAAATGACTCATTACAGAATAAATGTTTTAACTTAACCTTTTAAGCAAATTAAATTCAGAAAGCAAGAGCTTATTCTAAGGGTGATGATAGGACTGAAGGAGCCCTGAATAAATCTTAAAATTTGAATGTCAAAAAGGATACTCAGTAAGAATGACTATACTTCATAATGATAAAAAAACTCAAGAGATATCTCATATCACTGGAAACAGGCTTTCCAGCAGTTTCTGGACATGAATGGTAAAAACAGAGAAGAAAGCAGTATTACCTAAGTTATGCCACTAACCCTTGGCCATACAGAGGCTGCCAGTTACAGACAGTAATTCAGGAAAACAGTTCTGGTTTCAAACCTCTTGGAAGTCTGGGCCACAGATTTCTCAGCAACAAGGAATATAAGCTGAACTTTCTGTTGAGAAAATGACCTCCTTCCATGCTTTCATGAGACAAGCAGTGTCAAGGTGATATATTTGGTCATTTTCTCATTACACGTTGGAGAGCATCCTTTCCCTCAGCAGATGCGGGGATTCCAGCCTTTCCTTGTGCACTGAGGAGAGTGTTTACATATGAACTGCTGTGATGTGACAAACTTACTGCTACACTATAAAGAGAAAGGATTTCTTTTATCAAATGACACCGTAGCCATCCATTTCTCAGCAAATATCACTCTTTAGAAAATAAATCCTGACTGGAAAACCATCCCTACCTGGTACACAGGGGAAGAAATAATATGACTGGTCCTGGCATACCCAAACATGCCTTCTCTGACTGGCCCCAGTGGTGAAGTACAGAAATACCTGAGCTTCATCACTCTCCTGCCCTGTTCAGGCTCTCAGATATCACTAGTGGAGCTTTGCAATGCTTGGACTTTATCCTATTATATCTTTCACTCCATGGTGTCTTAAAAAGCAACACATACCAAACTCATCCTGGTCCTTGAATTTCTTGACACCTTACTCCATACATGTGACTGATCATGGTGATTATGTCCAGCTGCTCCCTGTGACTTGGTGAGTGAGAAATAAGGCTGAACCACCTGTATCACCAAACTTATTGTTATCACCAGTGTCAGTCACCTCAGCCAGCTGACTGCCCTAGGTCAGATACCTCAGTTCAATAAAGAGTGGCAGAGGCTATGCCTCTGATGGATGTCATATTGTGTACAAAATAGCTATTAAGTTTCCAGATGTTTTCTATTTTTCCCACTATAAAACCCACCCACCCTACCAATCAACCAACCGACCAAAAAGAAACTTAAAAAACCCCAACCCAAACCCCAAACCAAACCAAAACCCCCCATGCCTTTTGATATTTAACAGACATAATTTGTTAGGGTTTTTCTGAAGCATGACATATACATATACCAGGAACAGTTTGTGATTGTATTTTAGTAGCATTTTGACTGCAATGAATAGGCTAGATCTAAATAGTTGCTTTAGAAATGCTCTTGACTGTACCATTCTTCTTCACAGAAATAATACCATGCTGGGATGCCAATTCAGTGCTGATTGAGAGGGATGAGTGTTGAATCATGCTCTCAAAACACATTCTATTTCTGATCCATAAGATAACATATTACAGTTTTGTAAAAAATATTTCACATGCCTAAATAGTGAATTCCTCATTCGATTCCCCCGTCCAAGTGACAGAAGAAAAGAAGGATGCAGAATCCATCCTTTTTTTGCTGAAAGGCTAAGCCATCCTTCAATTAAAACCAGATTTATGAAAAAAGGTGTACACTATCTTCTTTGTCCTCACATGGGATTTCATTGCTTCTCAGTGAAATCTCCACTAGAGTTATGTACCTACTTCCTGTGCCAAGCTGCGTATGTACCTTTAACACTTGTAAGCCTAAAGAAGGAAAAGATTTTGGGAACTTTGTGTTTTCATCATGCCCAGCTCCTGACAATGGAACAGAATGATCTTCCTGAAGCCAGAGAATATAGGTGAAATGAAGCTATCTTTGGAAACTGCTGATTGAGGAATACACTATAAAAGCAAAGTATTGCAATAATAATCATCTTATCCAGTGACAAAAGCATATAAAGCTCCAATACTCAGTCAGAGCAAAGCCTGAGATACTCTAGGATTCAAAAGGCCCTGGGTTAGCTCTGATGGCATCACAGTCGTTTGATCACACTGACATTGAGACTTGGGATTAATGAGTGGCCTGCCATCTCTGAGGGTACAGTTTAGGGTGCTGATCTGAAAGCTGTCAGCATGTTGCCTTCACAATTCTATAATCAAACTTATACTGACATTTCTTATGGATGTTAGATATGTCTCTGCCTTTTTCAGCCATATAAGTACTTCATGTTTTACTGTGTGGAGAGAAAAAAGGAGGGAAGAAAGCTCTTAGGTAAATAGGTAGTGAACACGGCTTCAGAGATTGTTGAGATTAAAAAAAGCCTAAATGATCCTAATCAGGTTTAAGAAAATTACATGCAACAAGAAGCTTATATAAGTAAGCCAACTCTCTTCTTTTCCACTGGCAGAAATGATGAGAAGCAGCACAAGACCTCATTTCCTTTCCTTCATTGTTTAGGAAGCCTTCATTGTTGTAAGAAAGGTTTCTTTAGGCCCATCAGATTAAAACTGCTCTTCAGAATGATTCCATGTGTTTTGATACAGTGGATGTGAGAATATGATCCGCTAAATGAGAGACTGTGGTGTGTTAGGAGGTCAGGCATTTTCATAAGTTTTTTTCCTTCATGATTGCATTGTGATACTTAGCATATGCTTGTGTTTCATGCAACTATAAGACTTCTTCTGTAGTCCTTTAGCACAGGAACCAGAGAGTTAATTGATCTATTTGATAGAAAGTGTAAAAAATGTCGCTAAACATTTTATTTTTATTGTTTGTAAGTAATCAGGGAAAGAGAACTAGGTTTGCAAAATTAAGGATACTTGTAAATGCAAAAGTGTGCTGTGATGGTACAGCTGATTCTCTTCATGCTTACTATAATGAGACACATACCAAGGCTGCAATTTTTTCCTATCACATTCCTCTTTTTCAAACAAGGTCTAATACTTCCTTGACATTTATTTTAAAACCACTCCTTTGAACAAGCGATCACTTTAAACCATACCTGTCATCTGCTAATGGCTATTTGACACCACCTGTGCTATCAATCCAGGAATCTTCTTCTGTCACTCTTGACACTAGAAAGTACAAAACAATAAGATCATAAAACTTCCTCAGGTGTGGGTCCGACTCTGCTCACAGTCTTACCCTTGCAAATTCAGAGTGAGATCATTGATAACAATGGAACTGTTACAAACTGACATTAGCTTAATTGAGAGCACGGCCTGTAGGGCATAATAAATTTCCTCCATGTTTCACATCGGGGTAGGGATGCAGGGAGGTTGATCAGCTCCAAGAGCAGCATTGTTCTGAATTTCCCTCTTGTGAGGACTATGCAGGTGCAGCTAACTTGGCTTCAGTTCATATTCGTAGGGCTAAATTAACTGGCTTTCTTTGGAAGAGTTAGTACCAGTACTTCCTTATTTCTACACCAATTTCAGATCCTCTTCAAAGCAAAGGGAACTTTCCATTTTACTTTCAGGGATCCAGACTGGATTCCTGTTGCTTGCTTCTGTGAGACGTTGAACACCTCTTTTGAATTGTGCAAATGTTATTGAACATCTCTCAGAAGGTATTTAGCACTTTGGGGAGACTGGGCTGGTGTGCATCTCTTGCCCATTAATAAGCTGCTGGTTCAGGTAACTGTACCCGACCCTTCTGGGTGGACAAAAGTTCCAGTGTTTGGTGCACTTCATCTAGGTGTCCAGCCCTTTAGAAATAGCAATTGATTTAAAGGGTACAATTCTCTCCAGCTAGTAAATAGCTCGAGGTGTATGTGGACCTGCGGAAATTTCAGCGTGTTTCACTTATAGGGTTTTGTTGGGTTTTTTTTTTTGGTTGAAAGAGGAGATCCATAATCATAAGGGGTTTATTATAGGGCACATTCCTGACTCCTCCCTGTAAAAAGCCTGGCCTAATGTCAAGAATGTTCCTGTAAACAACTAACCTCACTACTTTTGCCCTTGCCATACGGGTTCCGCTTTAAAAGGCCATGAAAAGTCACACAACTGATATTTCCAGGCTTACTTCAACAGTTTGCTGACTGGCCTTTCATGCCAGTATAGATCACAAGTATAGATCTGTAGCTTCTACAGATGAGTATGAAATACATGGAAACAAAGAAGGGAGCAATGTGTTCTAACTCACATCCCCATTTCAGATTATATTTGGGTCACTCTTTCAGCTGGGAATGTTCTTAAAATTACAATATCAAATCCCAACAAATGTTGTTATTTACACTGATAATTCAAATTAAATACTTTTATTATTCTTTTTATATTATGTATTATTTTTTATATACATTTATAGGGTTCCCAGTTTCCTGCATTGAAGAGGTCTTTCCTGGTTGAGGTTTCTAAGCAGCAATTATTTTCCCCCAAACATTTTCTTTCATTAAACAAGTCGATGTTTGACTTTATTTGGTGCTGTTTCAGAAGAAACTCCTACCCTTGAATAATTTGGGCCTTTTCTCAAGGTGAAAATTGGGGTTTCTAGGCCAAGAGAGCTTATCTGTTAAGGCAGATTGGGATACAGCAGTGCTTTGGTGGACAGTGTACCTGTTGCGCTGTCTCCTGCTAAATGCACACAAGGCACAGGGGACAAGAGAATTATCAGGTAGAAATATGAAGTATTTTGAGTCATGCTGTCCTCTGTACAGAGGGTTTTTCCTATGATTTTCCTCACATCCTTTCCAGTTTCTAAATTAACTATATCATTTGGCTGACTTTCCACATCCTCTTCCAAAATCCCTAACAAGTTTGCATTTGTCTACCAGTGTGAGTTGAGTCCTTCTGTCTTCCAGCCTGCTCTCACAGTATCCTTTACCATAACATATTTTTCAGTTCTCTGTAACAAACCTTTTTGTGTCCTTTGCCTCATCCAACCATCCCCATGTTGCACAGGCTACCTGTTTAAGAAATACATCCATGTTTTCTTTTGTGTGGCTCTTCTGTATCAGACAACATTCTCAGTTCTTCCTTAGACAAAGTTGCCATTCATTCATTTGGGAGCTACATGTTCTTCAGTGAAGAATATAAGAGCTTGAATCACAAAAATCAAAAAAAAAAGCAGGTAAATAAAACAGGTAAAAAACCCCAACAGAATGTTTCAGCTCTAACAGTGAGTTTGTGGTAACAAAGCCAACACTGATCAATTTCCACGGATGAAACTCAATTTCAAGAGACATAGATTCCCAACTTCTTATTTTTTATGGGATTTTTATTATATCTTCTCACCATCCCCCCCC
>VZTZ01040974.1:0-28972 GCA_013400955.1 Drymodes brunneopygia | reverse complement strand
GTTTTTATTTCGTTGTCCCCACCCCCCCCCCCCCCCCCAAAAATGAGAATGTCCTGCTAAGAATAACTTCCTCCTATATCCCTCAGTGTATCACACCTTGCAGAAGTAAGACAAACCAGGCTGAGGTGATTTTGTCAGCTGAGAGACTCCATTTCAAGAGCAAACTTGAGGTTTAATGATGCTGAAAGTTGTAGAATTTTTGTGTATTTTGATTCTGATAGATTATATTTATAGCTTACATAAAGAGCTGCAGTGTGGTGGATTAATGAATGAGTTTTTCCTGTGAGACAAACTGTCTCTGTTTCATGGATTTTTACTTTGCCATATTGATCTGTGCCAGAGGAAGAACAGGTGTTTATAATAGGATCACACAGCAACAAAAGAAAGAATAAACAGCAAACATTTGTTCTTTACATGCCATTGCTAATTTTGAACATTTCCTTCTACTTGAAATATAGCTTGTTTTATGAAAAAACCTCAGTCTGTGTGTATCTTAGTTTTCTCTTTCAGGGATTTCTTGGAAATCTTGGTGTTTTGAAGTTTGGAGATCTCCAGATTGTACCTGGATATCAATTGAACCTCAGTGGGGTAGAGGCTATTTGCAGATGCAGTGTGTTCTATGGTCTTTAACTAACTGGGTTTTGTGCCTGTGCTGTAAAGTCCTCACAGAATGAATGGTCCAGATACACCTCTGGGTTTAATTGAGATGCTGAAAAAATACAAATACAAAACAGTGTTGGAGGAGTAACACAGCGGTCTGTGCTTCTATCTGTTAAATGTTTTATGAGAAGCAGTATAAGCAGACAAACAGGTAAACTGTCAACCCAGTAAGTAAATTAAACTAAGACTGTGTAAAATATTGATAGTAAGATAAATGTGAAAAAGGGCAGAAAATGCAGAGTTCATGTGCCATTCCATCTTATGGCAGTGCTGCTCTGGATAGTGGCACTTCACCTGGGAAGTGACTGCTGTGAAAGGATCTTCCAGATAGAGTTTCACCTTTAACTCATGCTTTCCTGTCCCAAGCCTGTGTATGTGACTTTTTGGAATCCTGTTTTTCCCCCCAGTCTTCAAATGTGAGTCGAAAATTTTTTATGCAGCTTTTCTTTACAAATCCTGACAGATGCAAACTGTGTCATACACTGAGCATCTAAATCAAGCTCAGTACACACCAGCCCAACAGTGTTTATGCTGCCAATTAAAGGCATCAATTTTTGAATTATACAGGGAGCGAAATGATCTCTGACAGCTGTGAATTGCAGAAAAAGGGCTCTATTGTTCAAAGAACTGCCTTTAATATAGAGAAACCCTTGCTAAACTTTTGATTACCAAGTATGGCAAACATTAATTGGCCATAAACTTAACAAGAATCACTTCACTCATTCCACAACTTCTGCTCCACTCCCCCACTTTCCTTCTCATTACTTCCCATTAGCCTCTCCTAGCAAGTGCTTAACTCAGAAACACCCCACCCCCCATATTCCCATGTTTCCATCCTTATGCCTTCAGCATTCTCACTATTTTATTTAGCTCTTTCAGCCATGTTTTCTCTGCCAGATGACTTCTACAAAAAAAAACCCCAGGCTGGTTACCGACAACCTGAAAAACTCTCATGGATTTGTCCTAAATCTTGTACTGTTCTACTGTGTTTCATAAAATCCAAATCCCAGAGATGTTTTAAGAGGCAAGAAGGTCATATTTCACGCCTTTGAGTGTAGCTTTCTAGTCCTTAAGAGTTTCAGAGAGAAGATTAAAAACGTTACCTGAGCACTTCCTAGAAGAAACAAAATGTGAAACAGCACCAAAAGGTATTGCTTTCTTTAAACCTCATGCTCTCTATGCAAATCTCATGTTTGTTGGATTCCAGTTTCTTAAAGGAGTAGCAATTTTGCACAAGCCTGAAACTACACATGTAAATTCTATTCACCTAGTATTTGCCTGGTGTGCTACACAGAAGATAATCACAGATGATGATAATCACAGACAAATCCACTTCAGCATTCTCCTAACAAACTTTGAATTTTACAGACAAACAAGAGGCTTATTAAGAGGAGGAGATATTTTTAATAAACATCTTCAAAAAGTAACAACACTCGTTTTTTGACTTTTCTATAAAGGTTGAATTTTTTAGGCTTGTAAAAGTCTAGGGAATATTTACAGAAGTGTGGAATAAAAAGTTGGAAACAGAAGAGAACAAATGTCAGAAAATGTTAAGTACTGTGATTTTGAGTAGAAATGTGAGCATTATGCTAATTTTAATAATTATAATACATATCTCAAGTTCATTTTGGGTATATATTGGTATGAAAAGCTGCAACATGCTCTGGGCATGCACATATGAAATATAGTTCTTCATGTGGAAGCATAATTTAGATGTATTTTACCATCATAACGTGAAATCAAGGCCATTTGTGATAGCTGCCCTGCAGACCCATGCTATTTCCTGGGCCCCTTCTGGATGAGCTATCCAACTGTGCAGGAGGAGGAGGACGGATTAAATTACATGCCAGGGGCCACAGAGTGGGGACAGTTCACCATATCTGGTTTCTCAGCGTCTCCTGTAACAGCTGAATGAAGTTGCCCATTCTGTTTCTCTGCCATTCTTGTAATATTTTCTTTTCTTTTGTCATCATTCTGTCTTGTAGATAGGCCGCAGTGCTGCATTTTTAAGAATTTAGTACCTCCTGTGGCTAGGACTAAGCTTCTAAAATATACTGGTTTTGTGTTGCTGATCTTGCCAATAGTATCTGCCATGCAAACAGGAGAAGTGCAGCTCATAACATCTTCATGTTGATCAGAAAAGTGTATATATCCTGGCTAAATCTTTCTTTTTCATATGGCTTCAGGAACTAAGGCATCTATCAGCAGGTGATTGTCAAAGGAAAAAAAAATAGTCAATGGGACAGATATGGACAAATGACAGATGATACTAACCAGTATGGCATGTCTTTTTTGTTAGAATTATTTTTTTGACCTACTGCCCAGTGTTTGTGTCTCATTATCAGGTTGTCTGTGAAGAGTTCATGAGGTGTTACTTCTGCCCAGATGTGTTAGACTAATCTCAAATTACTCATAACTAATAGTTAAGTACCAGAATCTATTGCTGTGTCTCTTCAGTGTATCAGCAAGAACAGTGCAAGTGTGGCAGTTGAAACAATGATGTAGGTTAGAATTTGCCAGACTTTTTTATTACCTGAGGTAACAAAATAAACTGTTTATGTTAGTAATTTCCTTTTACAAAGTTTGGCATAAGCTTAACTTGAAGGTCTTTACTAATAGCTATTATGCTCATAAATGTTTGGATTTGTGTTGTATTTATGGAAATATTGCAAAGAGATTACTATGATGTAGCAACCAAACATTAAATGATGGTATATTTGCATGTCTATCATACTGAATGAGCAATGAGTGTGCAAATGGCAGATATAAGGGCAGAACATTGCTTCTGTTTTCTATTCTAAACATAAGGAATCAAATCACACAGGAATTAATGTATGTCAGACATTTCTTTATGGTAGTTTTTATCAATAATTGCTACTTGATGAAGTAAATGACCTCATGATGAAGTAATGGTTATAGAGAACTTGTCGTGTTTGGAAACTGAAGTTATTTTACGTGTTCTGCACATACCAGCTATGTCGGGCTTGTGGACTAGTGCATTCTTATTTTCCACCACCACCCCACCCCCCAAAAAATCTCTCTCTTTCATAATGTTACAAAATGTTATTGTTAAGAAAAGTAGGAAACATCCCTCTTCCTTGACCAAGGCCTATTTACATGTGGAATGTGAAGTGCTGTCTCTTTGGGCTAGAAAATAACAAAAATACTAGAAAAAAGATCCTGATAAAATACAGATAGTCTTCTGTTAGGAGCCACATGATTTGCAATTTGAGCAATGGCAGGTAACTGTGGGTCTGCAGCCCATCTTTTGTCTGGCCTAACTCCAGTCTAACTCAATGAATTGCATAGTAGCAAATAAATCTGTTATTAAATGTGATACTTCTCACACCAACTTAAATCACATTAGTGAAAATGGAATACTTTGTTAAGAGTGAAAGTCCACCAGGATAAATTCTTTCTCTAATGCCGATGAAGTATGTAATAACAAACCTTCATCTGCCAGAGCAGGTGCAGACATTTGTGCAAGGTGCTCCTAAGTGAGAGCCATGGAGTGCCTGCATCATGCAGGCAGCAGAGAGCTAACCAGGGTGGGAGTGTTACTGCTCCCTCCTTCCCTTTGGTGCACCCCAGGGCTGTAAGCAGATGTCACTCAGAAGGTGCTTGTCTTTGGTCAGTATGAGATGACATTGGACTTTCCATCCACTGGAAAGCAAAACTAGCACCTGCAAAACAACATCTGCGAGAGTTTTTGTGCAGTTACCTGGCTTGCTGAGGCTGCTGAGGCAGGAGGGGAGAGAGGGAAGGTCTATTCTTTCATTCCTGCTTGTTTAAACACACTGCACTAAGAAAAGGACACAGGCTGGCAAGGCTGCTGATATTAACAGAACTGTTGCTTTGTTGGCACTCCAGCTTTGCCAGAACTGAGGAAAATCCTCCTGCTTAAGTTGTTACTTTTGCTCAATCTCACTGCAGAGAATATCCAGACCCTTGTGGACTTCACAGAATTTGCACACTTGATCCAAGGCTGCTGATGGCTGTGACCCATGCCTACATCAAAGATGACAGCTATAGAGCCTGTGACAGGAGGACCTGCAACAAAGCTAATGAGAATGCAAGAAGAGGGCGAAAGGAAAAGAAAGGAGAGGCTCTTCTGCGGGGACCTAAAACCCCTTCTAATTCCTGCTTTGAACATGGAATTGAATTTCCAACCTGAATTATCTTATGATCCTGTAAAGTGCTAAACATAAAGTCCTGACAGTTTCCCTGGAAGTGTTCAAGGCTGGATTGGATGGGACCCCAGGCAACTTGGTCCAGTGGAAGGTGCCCCTGTCCATGGCATGGGGTTTGGAACTACATCATGTTTAAGGTGCCTTCCAACCCAGGCCATTCTATGATTCCATGATAAATGAAAGGTATAAGGTGGCCAGAAAGTTCAGAACACTCTGTTACTGTGTCCCTGAAGTCACTTTACTTCCTCATTAAGTTACTCTTGTGAAGTCATGGAGAGAAAGATAAAAAGGCCGTATAATTGGCATTGTCAGGTTAATGGTTGGACTTAGTGATCTGAAGGGTCTTTTCAGCCTAAATGATTCTGTGACTCCGTGATTCTATATAATTCAGGGTCCCATTTGCATGAATGCCAGTCCATGATTTGGTAGTTATACTTAGTGTCTGAGAGTGCTTCTATTTTTTTGCTCTTGAGTGAAGAAGCAAGCCCCAAGAAGCCATAGATTTACCTCCAAGTGAAAGACAATGCCTAGTAATTAACTTCATTGCTTCCTTTGTAGATTTCACTCAGTGTTGTAAAGGAGGATAATAACTTGGCATTTCCTGCTGCACATCATCACAAGGACTTACAGGATAAAGTCTGTGTCTGGGACAGATGCTGACCGGGATTAGTGGAAGAAGCTGAGCTACTAGATCCTTTCACACAGTGCCCTGGGGCTGCATATTTGGTTCATGGGGCCTGACTTTTCTCCAAAAAACTTGCAAATGGAAAGGAAAAAATGAAGCAGGACACATCTGCTAACCAAAGTTTTCCATCAGACCACCACCATCTTCTGCGTGGCTGAAGCCGTTAGTGATAACAAAATACTTGAACTGAGGTATGCATATGTGACTGTGCATATTACAAGTTTGGGCTTGGGGTTTTTTTTAAGTTTTAGTAGTATAATTCTGGTAATTTTCCAATAGAACAATGTATTTAATTCTCCATAATACTTTTGACAAATGTTGACTTGAGACATTGATTTTGTAATATCAGAAAATCCAAGGCAAGTAACAGCAAAAGAAACTCTGATAATTGATTTGAGAGTTTCCAGGCAAAGGATTTCTTTGCCTAAAATTCCCATATAATTTCTGTGCACTAACAGAAAGGTTATCGCAAAAGAGTTCACAGAGGGAGCTGCTCGTAAATCTAAATACTCACCATTTGATGCAGATTAATATAAGAAAGACTAAATAATAAAAATAATTTCTTAACATTGTTGTGTCTGATCCATCTATAATGAGTTTAATGCTTACTAAGGGAAAATACATGTCAGATATGGAGCTACAATTTATGCCTACACTTTCATAGACTTCAGTGGAGCTACCCTGTCTCTCCCAAGTTGAGTATGAAACCCCTTGAAGTTCTGTGAGGAAGTACATTTTTCAGCTGGAAAAGTGAATCCAAATCTTTCAGTCCTGGGCTCTGAGCCAAGCAGCATAGCTTTAGCTTTTCCCACATTCAGCATCTACTTGCATTTCAATAGCAAAGCCTGGAAACTGTCAAAAACTCTCTGGAGGTGGATCTGGTCCTTGTCTACAGCTACATTACTGACACGTATATCAGTGCTTTCAATACACTTACAGTCAAAAGGCTTTAAAGTCTGTGGAAAGTTGTATATACATCTTTTAACAAGAGAAAAACAGATGTTCTTACAGTCAGTATTATGGGAGTCAGTGTGCTCTATCTGTGTCATCCTAGGCTGCAGGTCTTTTGAAAATGGGTCTGAAAGAAAGGACTTTTTTTAAATGTATATGTTTCATAAATGAAGAGCATCAGCAAAGCTAAAATGCTCTGTGTTTTCACAAGCTGAAAAAATCCTACCTTCAGAGGGGGTTCAGACACATTGGCCTCAGAGGCTGCTCAGGCCCATATTTGAGCCTCCTGTGAGTTAAGATTTACTTCTATGTGGATGGTACACAGCACTAAGGGCAGAATGTTTTTACTGAGGAAGAAGTGGGCACTCACTATTAAAAGTTTAAATGAGTGAGGATCCCTATCAGGTTGGAGTTCCAAGCCTTTCAAAGTCAGTGGGAATTTTGCCATACTGGCAGGATAGATCCTGTATCATCCCTGAAGTTCCTAAAATATGCCCATGACTGCTGAAACCACAGTAAATAAGACAGACTTGATTTCTTCTTCTGTAAACTCCATAAGCCTTAGAGGAGATGTGTTTTGAATGCAAATGATTTAAGCAATTTATGAAGGTCAGAATTGCTACACAAATAGTATTTGTCATAATTGCTGTTCTTTGGCATTGAAGCACTTCAAACTCAGCACCAAATATTCTTGCCAGCACATATTTGCAGCTGTGTCATAGGTACACAGATTGCTAACAAAACAACCCAGAAATACAGAAAATACTGGTATTCAGAGGGCACCTGCAATTAAAATCTGTGTCCAAAGCCTGTAGTTTATTAAATGTTAGTTGACAGGAGAGAGTTTCTGCCCAGGCCATTCCACAGCTGAGCTGTTCTCCAGCTCCTCACAGCCCTGCCCTGACTGGCCTTGAGCTCCACCAGTGGGGCCACCTATGGGCCCATGGCTTGGCCTGGCTTTGGGCCATCCCCAGGGCACTGCCCAGTGCTGGGGCTGTGGCTGCCACAGGCCCTCAGCTGCCCTGCTCCTGGCTGGGATGGTGGGATTGGCCCTGACTGCCAAGCCCTTCCCTGACGGACTCCCATGGGACCCCACAACCCCAGGGAGTCCTTGACCCCATATGGCACTCTGATAGAGGCAGCTGGAGCTTCCTGGAAAACTTTTCTCCACTGTCATCAGTTTTGCTGCCTAATGAGGGTGTAAGAAAACCTCTTCTTGGCTTGCATGGAAGAAAGATGAGTAGGAAGCTGAGGGTGGGAACAAAGGTGATCTGCTCTGCTCTCAGCACACAGCTGCACATCTGCCTCTGACTCACCTCCAGGAATAAATGAAACCAGAGGGACTGAGACAAATGTAAAACTTACATAAAACCCCAAAACACAGAATCATAGAATCAGCTGGGTTAGAAAAGACTTCTGAGATCATTGAGTCCAACCACCAACTGATCAGAACCATGTCAACTAGACCATAGAATTAAGTGCCATGTGGCACTTAATTAAGTCCAGTGGTTTCCTCAACACCGGTTTCGTCAACACCTTCAAGGATGGTGACTCTACCACATCCATGGGCAGTCCATTTCAATGTTTACCAACCCTTTCCAAGAAGAAATTCCTCCTGATGTACATCCAGAACCTCCCCTGGTGAACCTTGAGACTGTGTCCTCTTGTCCTGTCACTTGCTGGAAAAAGAGGCTGAACCCCATCTTGCTACACCCCCCTTTCAGGCACTTGTAGAGAGCAAAAAGGTGTCCCCTGAGTCTGTTTTTCTCCAGGCTAAACATCCCCAGCTCCCTCAGCTGCTCCTCACAGGATTTGTGCTCCAGACCCTTCTCCAGCTCCTTTGCCCTTCTCTGGACACGCTCCAGCCCCTCAATATCCTTCTTACAGTGAAGGGCCCAGAACTGAATGCAGCACTCGAGGTGTGGCCTCACCAGTGCCCAGTACAGGGGGACAATCTCTGCCCTGTTCCTGCTGGCCACACTATTGCTGATACAGGCCAGGATGCCATGGGCCTTCTTGGCCACCTGGACACACTGCTGAATCATGCTCAGCCCGTTTCAACCAGCACACCCTTTCCCACCAGGCAGCTTGCCAGCCATCCTGCCCCAAGCCTGTAGTGCCTCGTGGGGTTGTTGTGGCCAAAGTGTGTAACCCAGCACTGGGCTTTTTAAACCTCATACCACTGGCCTCAGCCCATCAATCCAGCCTGTCCAGATCCCTATGCTGATTCTTGTGACCCTCCAGGAGATCAACACTTACACCCAATCTAGTGTCATCTGGAAATTTACTGAAGATGCACTTAGTTCCCTCTTCCACATCATTAATAAAGATGTTAAACAGAACTGGCTCCAGCATTGATGCCTGTGGTACCCCACTAATGACAGGTCACCAACTGGATGTGGCACAATTCATCACATCTCTCTGAGCCCAGCCAGTTCTCAACCCAGCAAAGAGTGCACCCATCCAAGCTGTGGACTACCAGCTTTTGCAGGAGAATGCTGTGGGAGAGAGTATCAAAGGCTTCACTGAAGTCCAGGTAGACAATGCCCACAGCCTTTCCTGTGTCCACCAGGCAGGTCACGTGGTCACAGACCGAGACCAAGTTGGTCAGGCAGGACCTGCCCCTGATAAAACCCTGCTGGCTGGGTCTGATCCCCTGGTTGTCCTGAATGTACTGTCTGATGGCACTCACGGTTATTTTTCTGTAACCTTCCCTAGCATCAGGGTCAGACCAACAGTCTTGTAGTTCCCCAGATGCTCCTTCCACTCCTTCTTGTGGATGCGTGTTGGGTTGACCCTGGCTGGATGCCAGGCATCCACCAAAACTTCTCTATGCCTCCCCTCCACAACTGTACAGGGGAGAAAAAATATAATGAAGGGGTCATGAGCTAAGATAAGGATCAGGAGAGATCAGTCACCAAATACCATCATGGGAAGAGCAGACTAGAATTAGAGATATTTGTTGAATTTATTACTGACAAAATCAGAGCAGGATAATGAGAAGTCAAATAAGACCCTAAAACCCCTTTAATTCCCACCCCTCACACCTTTTCAGCTCTACCTCCTGCCCTTCAACAGTTCAGAGAGATGGTAAATGGGGGTTAGGGTCAGTTCCTCACAAGTTATTTCTCACATTGTTTAGGGACATAAATGCTTCCCCTGCTCCACTATGAGGGTCCCTCCCACAGAAGACAGTCTTCAGTGAACTTCTCCAACATCCCACGAGCATAGTTCATAGTTCTCTATGAACTACTCCAGTGAGGGTCACTCTTCCACAGGGTTCAGTACTTCAAGGACAGGCTGCTCCAGTGTTGTTCCCCTCCAGGGTCACAGATCCTACCAGAAAATCTGCTCAAGCATGAGCTCCTCTCTCCTGCGGGTCCAGGCTTCTCCTGGGTTCACAGCCTCCTCTCAGGCATCCACCTGCCCTGGCGTGGGGCTCCTCCACAGGCTGCAGGTGGATCTCTGCATCCCCACGAACCTGCATGGGCTGCAGGGACACAGCTCCCTCACCATGGGCTGCACTATGGGCTGCAGGGGAATCTCAGCTCTGGTGCCTGGAGCACCTCCTGCCCCTCTTTCTGCACTGACCTTGGTGTCTGCAGAGTTGTTCCTCTCAACATTCTGTTGTTCTCTGGCCACAGTTACATCAAGTGCAATAACCTTTTTTTCCTTCTTAAATCTTATCACAGGAGCATTGCCACCATTTCTGGCTGGCCCAGCCTTGACCAGCAGCACATTCACCTTTGGAGCTGCCAGGGACTGGGTCTGCAGGACATGGAGGAAACTTCCAGCAGCTTCTCACAGGAACCACCCATGCTGCCTAAACCTGGCCATACAAACCTGAATACAACAGGCATCACATTGGCCAACCTCCAGTAAGTTGTTAACCAGGACTAATGATAAATGATGGAATGGTTTAGTGAGCACTTCTGTCAGCTCCTTCAGTACCCTTGGGTGGATCCCATCTGACTCCACAGACTTGTGATTTTTCAAGTGGCACAGCAGGTCACTAACAACTTCATCCTGCATTGCAGGAGCTCTATTCTGCTCCCCATCCCTGTCTACCAGCTCAGGGGGCTGGCTGCCCTGAGGATAACTGGTCTTACTGGCAAAGACTGAGGCAAAGAAGGCATTAAATACATCACTTTTTTCTCATCCTTGGTGATTCTGTTCCCCCTAGCATCCAATAAAGGATGGAAATTTTCCGTTTGTTGTTCATGTATTTATAAAAGCACTTTTTATTATCTTGTACAGCAGTGGCCAGACTGAGTTCTAGTTTAGCTTTTACCTTTCAAATTTTCTTTATATATAACCTAACAATACCCTTGTACTCTTCCCGAATTGCTTGCCCCTTCTTCCGTAGACCATAAAGCCTTTTTTTACCCTTGGTTCCTGTGAAAGCTCACTGCTCAGCCAGGACAGTTATCTTCCCCAATGACTCACCTTTCAGCACTTAGGGATGGTCTGCTCCTACACCTTGAAGATTTTCCTCTCAGTGTAAGTCTAGCTTTCTTGGATCCCTTTGTTATTAAGGATAGCCTCTCTTTTCTTCAATTATCTTTAAAATGTCACCTTCAGAAGCTTCAACTGGAGTTTGGTGTCCGCCTCTCATAGAGACATAAATTGAAGAGCTCATGCAGATATGTTTGACTCTCTCCTGGCAATGAAAAGTTCATCTGTGCCATCACTGCCTGCTGGCCCATAAAATAGGCAAAGTGTGCCTCAAACACAGTGTCAAACACAGCCACCTCCTTTTCTTTCAAACTGCAACTGCTTGCTGCATTCCTTATATCCACTTCTGAAGGCCATTCATTGCCTTCTTTTTTCCTTACCTGACATACTCCCACAGAAGTCATAGTTCCTTTTAGCAAATATTTTTATCAGGTAAGACAGGATGCTAGATATATCTGGCTACAAGTGGTATTTACAGTCATTTGATTTCAGTGGGAGACTGCCTGAGGGAATGCTTTTTTCCATGTTCTGCAGACAAGGAATTGAGGCATAGATTATAAGTGATGCCCAAAATCATGCAGCATATTTGTGACTGAGCTGGGGAAAAGGGCTTCTGATTAAATTATCAGGCAAAAATAAAATGCACAAAGAAAACCAGCAGACTTGCTTCATATGGTACAGGCACACAGTTAAACAATAGAATTCAATGTCACAGAGGCCAAAAGTATTAATGGATTCAAAGAAGAATCAGACAGCTCCTTAGGTGAAAAAAAATGTCATCATGTAGTATAAAATATAATACCACTCGTACAACCTCCAGTTTAGTAATTTCTTAAGCAGCAGGAAGCTGGGAGCTAGGCTATTGCAGGGAGATGGCTTTTTTGGTCTTGCCCTGTTGTCGGTTTCTAGTGGCTATTGTCAGATCTAGGATTCTGCTCTGTATGTATGTTTGTATTTGGAGGCCTCACAGAAAATATCTGTAGTGCTCATAGAGTCATCTTGTTTTGAGACAGGAGAAGTGCAACTTTGTCTCATCCTACTACTGACACGCAATATAATCTCCTAGCCCCGATGCAAGGACTTCTGCCCTTCCCACCCACCCTAGTCACCAACATTGTAGCTTGTAGCCCTAGCATTCAGCTCGCACTTGCCACCCACTTGGGAGCACTAGGAAGAAAACTGTTGACAAGACACTGAGCACCCTGAAGCCCGTGGATGCCTATTACACCAGCTATAATTTAGACCAGAAGATTCAGAAACAAGGCCCTTTCAGCTTCTAGTGCTGGAAAGGTAATTTTAAATTGAAGCTATGTCATGGGATGCAAATAGAGTGTGCTTATGAAGGTTGCTGAATTTCAGGTAGAAGATATACATTAAGACCTCATTTTTGCCTGCATACCAGGCTCCATTTCAGAGAGGCATCCCTTGTCTTGTCCCTCTTTGATGCTGTGTTATTTTCACTGTGCTCTGGTGGCTATGTCCTCTCAGAGCAGTTGCTGCACTGGTTCTACATCCAGGATCAGAAGCATTCACTTGATGGAAATTTGCAATATTTGACACAAATTTATTGGAGCTTATGCTATGAAATGTTGTGTTAATGGAACATAACTCTATCTATGAACATAACTTAAAGAATTCTCTGTATAAATGCTGCTCGCTATAAACTGTTTTACTATGGTTGTCAAAACTCTCTGTCATGTTTTTCTTTTGATTGTAGCTTTTTCAGCTGTCTCTTTACGGGTGAAGCTAATGGATGATTACAGAAGTTAAAAACCAGGCATCCTAGAAGTGGCAGAAAGGAACTCAGTTGTTTTTTTCATTTGTTCTGGTTTACCTCAAACTGCCCTTTGGGATGTAGTATTTGCCTTGTTACTCTTGTATGCTGATTCTTTTCTTCTCACAACACCTCTTTTTTTTAACTTTTTTTTTACTTTTTTTAAAAATTATTTTGTTGATGGCATGTCCTAGGCCACAAAAAGAGCTGGAAGATAGTATCGATAGGAGAAGGATGCTGTGAGCTTGATTTGGCAGAGTTTTCATTGCATTGCAATTTCAAAGAGAAGAAAAATCTCATCCCAAATTAAAGCTTCAGGAAAAACTTAACACAATATAAGAGCAATAGAATTTGCCCATCTCCCCTTCCAAACACAGAATTACAGAATCAATCAGGTTGCAAGAGACCACAGTGGTTCTGGTTCAACTACCCTGCTCAGGTAGAGTCATTCCAGAGCACATTGCGCAGGTTTGCATTCAGATGGTGTTTTAATATCTCCTGTGAGGGAGACTCCAAAACCTCTCTGGGCAATCTGTGCCAGTGCCTGGTCACTGGCACAGTAAAGAAGTTCCTCCTCATATTCAGATGGAACTTCCTGAGCATCAGTTTATGCGTGTTGCCTCTTGTCCTGTTTCTTGGCACCACCAAGCAGAGCCTGGCTCCATCCTTTTGACCCCCATCCTTTAGATATTTATACACCCTAATGAGGTCCTCTTTCAGTCATGTCTTCTTGAGGCTGAACACATTTGGCTCCCTCAGCCCTTCCTCATAAGAGAGGTTCTCCAGACCCCTGAGCAACTTTGTCACTCTCCGCTGGACTCTCTCCAGGCACTCCATGTCTCTTGTCCTGAGGAGCCCAGAACTGGACACAGCACTCCAGTTGTGCCTCACCTGGGCTGAGTAAAGGGGCATTGCCCTGACCTTCTGGCAATGCTCTTCCTGATGCACCCCAGGACACCACTGCCCTTCTTGGCCACCAGAGCACTGCTGGTTCATGGACAGCTTGTTGTCCACCAGGACCCCCAGGTCCTTCTCCACAGAGCTGCTTCCCAGCAGATCAGCCCCCAGCCTGTGCTGGTGCCTGGGGTTATTCCTCCCCAGTGGAATGCAGGATCCTGCATTTGCCTTGGTTGAATTTCAGACAGTTCTTCACTGCCCATCTCTCCATCCTGTCAAGGCTGCACTCCTGGGGTTTGGCCACTGCTCCCAGCTTTGTGCTCTCAGTGACCTGCTGAGGAGGCAGCTGTCCTGTTGTCTGAGACACTGATGAACAAGTGAAAAACACTGGGCCTAGTACAGAACCCTGGGGAACAACACTATTGACAGGCTCTTAAAAACAGATGTTTAAAATGGATGTTTTTAAAAAATGCAATGAAAGATTGGGATCCAGGTTTTCCTATGTTATAGGTACTAATTCTGATGATGTTATTACTGAACTCAAAATCAAAATTGGCTGATAAAATGGCAAGGTCCCAGCTGAAAGGCAAATACTATACAAACATTGATTCTAAATAGTGGGGTCTTTTGAATTATTTAAAATATTTATGTTGTCTTTTGAGGAAATGTACTTTCCACACTGTTTTTAGAACTAGCTGAAATTATAATTGTGGATATCCCTTTGAATGGCTGCAAAACCCTACTGTGTCTCAGAGATACAAACACCTGTACAGTCTTACTGACTTTACTGGAATTACTAAACCTCACTGTCTCTGAAAATCAGACTAATTATCTAAATATTTGTTATTGTGGGGCACATAATCTTTGTATTTCAGGAGTAAAGGCTGATGGATGAAAACTGAAGATTTAAGTCAGCATATGGCCACTATTATTGGAATTTGGAAGAGTTACATTTACTCTTTCTTTTTCTTCCTAAATGAGCACATTTCTCATTCTTAAAGGATTTGTCATTTAAGGTCTTCCAGCTCTGGACAGCATACTGCATTTGGAAAGGTTTTCTTTAGTAAAAATAGTACAAAAATAAGTGATTTCAAGATATTTCCACTAACCTGGCCAAAATCTTTTTCACCTTGCTAGCTACCCCATAATTTGGTATTTTCTAAAGCAAAAGTGACTTTTTATGCACTTTCCATATAACCTGGTTTATAAAATAGCCAGCCTTTCCCCTCTGTGTAACCTCTCATCTCTAGATTTGGGTATGTTTTGTCTTGGTTTTACAAGCAGAATAAGCACATGTACCCTTCCACACTTCAAATTTTCCCTACTATACCCTTGGTCTACTGTGATTTGACAAATGGTTAATGAATTAAATCATGGTTACCTCCATTTATCTTTTTTTTTTTAAAGTCTCTATCAAATCTGGGTGAAATTGTCTGTGATCAGGTCGTGTTTAGGAAACTTGCTGTTAGGCTGTCAAGCCCATGTATATGTGCTGCAGTGCCATCAGAACACCATGAAGAGTTTAAACTGTTTGCTTTTGGGCTTTTGGTTTTCACGCTTTACAGACGTGGACGAAGTCTTCCCCTCAGAATCGTTTTTGATATTAGCACTTCTACCAAACCTATTTCAAGAGCATGAGAATTTTCAATAAAGGATAGAATCACTTAAACAGAGGTAGGCTTGCACCTTAAGAAACTATTTTCCTTTGCAGTGCTGTTGAATGATATGACCTAGTGTGGTTGAAGAGCTGGTTAAACCACACCTCTGAGCACTGGGAGCTCAGTGTAGATGTGGTTCAGCAATTTCTGTGAGGCACTGCTGTTGCTGCACCTGGGTCCCAGCACTGATGAGCGAGCACTGATAATGGCTCAGGGAAGGAGGAATAAAGGTGGCAGTGGTTAGACAGCCCAGGAGCAAAAGACAATGACTTTTGACCAGAATGGTAGTAGCTGCTTCTTGATCTTAATTACTCCTCTTCTGACAGCTCTCTGATCAGAAAGTCATAATTAATCGTATCTGCTGTCATGTAAAACCAAAGAAAACAGCATGTATAATATTGTTGCACATCCATGCCAATACATTCCTGTGTCTTGGCTACTGACTCTGGAGTTCCATGTTAAAAGGGTCTCAGCTGTAAGACTAGGTGTTGGCAGATGATGTTCTCTACATGATGGTTCAGGGAGTCTGTCTGGGACAAAGGGAAAAACCCTGAGTACAATAAGGAAATACTACCTGATATGCTATTTAACTGGACTATAGGTACTCTTGTCTATGTGTTCCTGGGTTTTTTTGAACAAGCTGGTATCTGGGTGTGTGCAAACATAATTTGATTCAAAGAATATCCTTCTGGAAATTATGTGGGTGCCACTGAAAAAAATGGTCATTCTCTCAGTGAATTTATCCTACCTGAGCTTTAGGCTGAGCTCCGGCAACTTGCAGCTACCCAGCCGGCAGGAAGACGACTGCACTGCTGTAAGGTACATACCAAAATCAGAATCTGAGATACCTAACTGGAAGCAGTCAGGGATCCAGTGCACATACAGGATGCTCTAGAGGTCAGGAACTATGATCATGCTCAGCCCCTGCCACTAGATGCACTGACTTCTTTTTCAAACCTGTGGCTGATTCTCATGAGCTTTTAATAGCAGGAGAAGATATGAGAAACAGATCCCATCTGGTAGGTCTTAGTTTGTCACAATACACTTATTAAAATCTAACTTGGCAAATCCTTGTTAGTCATTATCTTAAAGGAATGCTTCATGAAGTTACTGGATTTTTTTAACATGGCAGAGGGGCTGTAGAGTTTATTTTCGGTTTACTTTGTCCTGAACTTTCAGTAGCAACTCAGTGGAAATTTCCCATCACTTGATTGTGTCTCTGAGCCCCTTGGGTACAATTCACATTGAGGGACTTACTCATCTAGAAGCCAACCTCAGTTTCAGGAAAGAATTCCTGTGCCCCTATTTCTAAAAAACACATTGGAAGAGAAGCTTCTGGTATTCCTCTATTTGCATAAGGGTGACAAGAGCAGAAAACTGACAGTAACACCAGGCTGTTTTAATGCTGTTGATTATTCCATTAGGCAAGAGAAACAAAGAATGACACCATGCATTGGTGACTAGAGACCCCACCTGTAGAGATGGACTTCTGCTGTCAAACTGCTATTGAAGGAATCCAGTACAGTATGAAGAGAGACTGCAGCCTATTCTTGAAAATTAAGTATTGTTTACAAATCAGAGAGAAGGCATCTGAGTCACCTTCTGTGAGCATGAAGGGAGTGGTTTCCCTTCTACAGCATTGTGACTAGAGCATTGGTCTGTGTCTCCATGTGAAATTCCAGATGGAAACATTTTGGAGATTTTAAATAATCTCTTCCAAGTTGTTTTCTGTGTGTTCTTTGTTGTTGTTTTTTCTCTGTTTTTCTTTTTCTGAAGGATCAAAGTAATTCAGCATAAAGTGCTCTGCTGCAAAGACAGTAGAAGTGTCACCCTTTTATAGATGATTCTTCATTTTGTACTTATTTTCCAGATTTACTAGGTACCATACGCTTTAAACCCCTGAAGTCTGAAAGGAGTCCAGGAGTAGCTTCTGGCTGGTGTCTGTACAAATATACTTGGGGACAGAAGTCCACTATACATCATAATTTCCTGGGAATAAGTCCTTCTTACTGTCTTCCTGAGACTAATGCTGAATCCTCAAACTCAGACACAGAGAAGATATACCCTTTCCAAAATCCCCTGTGAGATTTTACATACCATTTAACCCTTGAGAGACACTTGATGACAGAAATTAGACTTAGACACACACGACTGTATAAGTCCATACACACAGGTAATTTCTGAAAACATTGCTTTTCACATAGATATATGCAGTAGAAACTCCCTTTGCCTTTTCAGTTTCCTTACTGCTCTAAACCAGATTTTGTCATGGGGTCAAACTGCAGTCCTCAGCACAACTCATGTCATTCACTCTGTACCACTGGATTTGTCTTGTCCAGCTTGCTTTGTCATTTCCACTGCAAACCCTTTCCCTCCACCTTGTTTGGCTGTGGGAGACTGTCTGACTTTCATTCAACTGGCACTTTAAGGCTTTCTTTTTGCAAAACACCTCCTCTGTACAGAATGAAGGGCTATTGCTTTTCCTCTCCTCCTTACCATGTCTTTCTCCTAACCCTATGGCTATCTACTATTTATTCCAGGAGCAATGTAATGTATCCTGAAAGGTCCTTGAGAGGCATTAAATAGACAGGAATACCACAAGTCCTTTCAAATCAACAGGAATTGAAAGAAGGAGCAAATGCATAAGGAAATCGCACAAATTGTCACAAGGAGTAAGTCATGAATGGTTGCCAGGCTCTCAAACTGCATTTTCAACAAATAAATGATTTTTATAACTTAGCTCTACATATGTCAGGCGAATGTGCTTAAATTATATGCAATGGGCTACATTGCCTTACCTGTGTATATAATATCTCATACAGGTTGAACAAGTGA
Organism: Drymodes brunneopygia; assembly: GCA_013400955.1. NCBI lineage: Eukaryota > Metazoa > Chordata > Aves > Passeriformes > Petroicidae > Drymodes > Drymodes brunneopygia. The sequence goes on along the minus strand of VZTZ01040974.1, from coordinate 10,867 downwards.
AGCATACTGTGAAATACTTACATCTCATGTAGACTCTATGTATATCATAGATATATATATGTATATCATAGTTGATTCTATTATTGGTATAAATTTAAGCCCTAGCCCCCCAAGTGTACTTGTATCCACAAAAAATTTGTCATGCCTTTGAAAGACAAGGACCTGAAGTCAGTGTCTTGAAGGCACTGCCTCAAGCTGCACATACATGGGAAGCAGTGAAAGTGAGTTGATGCAATACGTGCCATGCCTGTGCTGCATATCATAGACACACTTGATTCCCTGATCCCATCCAACTGTGGGGGCCTAGAGGTGGGAAGAGACAGGAGAAGTTCCTTGTGGCCTACTGAACACAGGATTATGAGAGAACAAGACTGAAAAATGTGCTGTTGAGAACATCTGTCCTCCTTCCTTATTTTAAACAGGGTTAGGTTATAAGCAAATCTGCATTCACTGCCAAAGAAGACACGTTTGTGCAATTAATATAATATTGAAAGCTGCAAAGGAAGACAAATTACATAAATAGGATTCCTCCCTTGAATCAGGCTACTGTTTGCGAAGTGTTTCTTCCTTTCCATTCTCTGAGTCACTCCCAATCTCCTTTAGCTTCCTTCTTTCTGTCTTACTCTCCCCTCTCGCTTTCTCAGGTGGAAAATAGGATGTGGCCCCCTCAGTGTGTCTGTCAAACATTTTGGCTCCTCAGATAATCTTTGACCGGACCTGACTGTGCTCCTTTCAGTGAAGCAGAGGACTGGTTTCCAGTTAAGCCTTTGGAATCCTAGTGCTCAGGAAGAAAAACTCGAAGCACTGCATTTGGGAAAGCTTTATTAACAAGTTCAAAGTGAAAGAAAGGTAATAATTGCATTTAAACAATCAACCAAAGCAAAGCTCACCTCTGGGTTTATAAATTTGTAGGGAAGACATAATTACAAGGGGCCTGTGTTGCTACATTGCTTTTGCTTTGAAAACCAGATTGCCACCCCACTCCCACTGGATGGATAATTGGGTCCTCATAGGTCTCTTGAATCAAAGTAGTGTTGCAGTAAAACTTTATTTCTCTAGTGCTCATTAAAAAAGAAGCTGAATGGAAAACTCCCACTTTGGGGATGGGATTAGATAGCCCTAGATTATTCCTCCTCCCATGCCCTTTCAAGGTTTTTTGTTTCTAAATCTGCTCAGCAAGAAAAAGTAAATTGCCAGAAGTGAGATTAGTGAAGAATATTGTCCCAAGGACAATAAGGCTTTTTTACAAGGCTGGTATGAGATCCCTGCTTCAAAAACGACAAGACTTGGAGGTGTGTGAGCTCTTAATTGCCTACCTCTGATAAACTGGCAATGAAAAAAAGGGGGGAAAAAAGTAGAAAAACCCCATTCAGCCATGAATTAGCCTGGATCAAGTCCACTTGCTAATCAGAGTTTAATGAGGATGCTGCTGGTCTTAACATATTCAAAATGTTCAAAACTGCCCTGGCTCCAAGTTTGTGCAGTTAGTATTTCCTCTCTGCTGTCACTTCAGCATGCAGGCTGTCATGAATCTTTAGAGAACATAATTATGTCTAGGACAGGCATGGTAGGGAGAGTGGGAGAGTATGTACCTCAGAAGGAGTGAAAACATTAAGGCTGAGAGTTATTCTGCTAATTCATTCCCATATCATCCAAATTGTCTATGTCTCAGCTGCTAGAACAAATACCCTGATTTGCTCATTGTTAGTCAGACCCATAAAGCTTGGATATATAGTTGGATTTCTAATACTGTGTCAGAGTAAGCCTTTATCTGCCCTTGCTGTCCAGGAATCCATAGGATAGTTGTGTGCGTCCAAGAGTCCAAGGGTCCAAGAGTCACAGGTCACATTACTGGCAGCCACAACTGCTATTTGCTGCTTGAAAAGACCAGGACTCATACAAATATAGCCACTGTGCCAGAGAACTCAATGTATGATATTAGGAGATGCTTTGAATTTTGTTGGCTATACTGAAGTTAATGAGTTAGCTCACTGCAGTAGCTGCATCACTGAAAGCAGTGCCTTTGAGCATGCAGTGGGCTCCAGAGCACTGGCAGAAGGAAGCAGGCACTGGCAGGTATTCTCTTGTTACTCAGTCCTCATTCCCATCCTACTGCTTTAAACTAGATGCTATAAAGGCACCAAATAAAAAAAAAATCTGAACAAAGAACAAGAACTCAAGATTTTGCTACCTTCTAATTATGGGTTTGATTTGGGAGGTAGGTCTGACCAAGTGAGGCTATAAAAGCTTTTACAGAAACCTTTCTGGTTTCTTTAAAAAACAGAGTAGTTCCTATCCAGAAAGCAGTATGTGGCATTCACCTTGTGAGAAAAAAAGTACCACATCTTCTGTTGGCCGACATGATTGGGGCCATATGGTTTGATCAGACACTGCTGATCAGCAAAGATGCTGTTGAGCGCAGTTACATTAGGTCATGAACACACTGTCTTGTGCTCAAAGTTTAGTTTATTCCCAGCCTACCCTCCACAGTTTAATGAATCTTACAAACTGTCTGCAAGACTGTGAACTCTGTATACTGCAAAGAATGTGTTACACACAGCCTGGCCCCTCTTAACCTGATTTTTTAGTGCGGTTGAGTTCAGTGGAACAGCTCCTGGTTTGCAGCAATGTGAATGAGAGGAAGATCAGCTGAGGGAGACCATGGGTGTCTTTCTAACATGTGCATTTTTTTGAGTATTGTGCAAAAATTGCATTAACCAAGCTTCCTGTCTGCCTTTGTAGAACAACTCTTCAAGATGGCAGGGAAAGAATGAATTTACTATCATATGCCATTAATAATTCTTGAGGGGGTTTTGGGGCAGGGGTTTAGTGTGGTTTTTTGTTGCTGTTGTTGGTTGGTTGGTTTTGGTTTTGGTTTTTTATTTAGACAGAATATTTTCATGACTTTTGGTGCTGTGGCCTCACAAAATCCAACACTGCTATTGATTGAGTGAAAGCAATATGTTGAGGCAGGATATTTTTCATTTCAGGTTGGAACTATAAGTAAAATGTACACTAAGTGAATCTGATTCCAAGTTTTCTTACCCTTGACATTCATGCCATCCATTATGCGGTTAGAAGATTTCAAGTACTTTTTTTGCAATGATATCAGACAGAGACATAAACCAAGAAACCAAATCTCTTTTTTTTTCCCCCTCTAAAAACTAGAGGAATAATGTGCAAAACTTAGTTGTTTATTTGTAAAGCACTAATGTCTGGTGTTAAGGAAGGCAGTATTTATATTGACAAGACATATTTGAAAAATTAAAACTTGCTCAGTAATTAAGAATTGCCTTGGTTAAACAATTTTTATAGCCATTAACTTTTTTAATCAAAAGTCACTTTTAATGAAATGGCCATTGTGCAAAAGAGAACTTCAAGTCAATATCCAATTATGGTCACTCTGAAAATGGCATTGTCTTCAAAGAATATTTATGCAAGCATGGTCCAATACTAGAGAGATGCAGTATAAAAGCAATTTAACGTGATTTGACCCCATCACAAATAATGTTTCAGAGCAGTAAGGGAACTGAGAAGAGGGTAGGCAGGGAGAGTTTATACTGTATATATATATACACCAGCATGTATTTTATGCTTTGAAGTATAAGATTTTTAGAAACTCTTGGCAAAATCTTTGTAATACCTGGATTGTTTCTATAAGACTTCTATTCTAGCTGTAAACTTTCATCAGCTTTAATCTCTGACATTCTGGAATACCAGCATTTCTTGAGCTAACTAGTTACAGCTTCATTTTTTGAGTTTTGACATAGTTTATCATTCAGTTTTCCTCCTCTTTCTTCTTACTAAGAGTTGCAGCTTATCTGAAAATCAACATAATAGAAACATTTTGTGACTAGATATTGAAAGAAAATGTGTTCATGTAATCTTAATATATCAGGACTTTTTAAAGCAGCACATAGTTCATGCACCATTTAGAAGCAATAACAACAAGAAGTGATTGTATTTGGTAACTGAGCTTTGATAAAGAGGCCTAGGTAAGCCCAGCCAGATATGAAATATTTGTGTTTAAGAATGCTGAAATGTTCCACCTGGAGGAAAATTTCTTAACTGAAACATTTAGACACTTCCAGAGTATTTTTGGACATTTTCAAAATGAAATGTTTTGATTTTTCTGAACCCATCTTTTATCCGCTTTTCAGTCTATACATTGCTTTGCCATTTTGACATTTTGTTTCAGTTCGAGACAAACCTAAATATTAAAACATCCCTGCAGTAAGAAATTCCAGTTTTGCACCATGTCTGCTTCTGATAATGAACTACATATAAATTTGTTCAAGATGTTATGAATCTAAAAAACTGTTCGTATTTTATCCAAATTACAAGGGAAAGCTTGCCAACGACTTTAAAAGTCCTCTGCCAGATAATATAGAATCCTTTTGTTCCAGAGTAATCTGCCAGAATAGAAAATATATAATACATAATATATACAATAATATACAGTACATTTCTAGAAGCTTTAAGTAACACCCATAAAATACAATTTATAAGACAAACTATTCAGGCAGTGCAGGGTCATAGTGAGGCCCAGTGCTTACATAGCTAAATACATTACTAATATTCGTAGAAGGTCAGTGTGTATTTCCAGATCTAAATTATTATCACATCAATCTAGTTGTGGGAGGCTTAAACTTTTCTATGTGTTGCCCAGTTCAGGCTTCATTCTTGTGTCTTTCTTCAGATGTCCTGGTTACTTAGAGACAGATACATGAGAAGGATGGATGGGGGCAATGCAAAGCCATCACTAGAAGCATTGTACCTTACTTTGTTTTTATTTGCTCCGGCATCCAGGATTAATTTCCATTGGAGCCAGTGAAACAGAGTTTAGCTCCCAATATGGCTTTTTGCATCTCTCCCGTTCATGGAGGTGACACTTGCCACCCTAGCTGGGCATTTGCAAGGTATAGCTGAATGTCCTGTCACAAAAGAAACAGGAACAGTTGGGCCACTATCATTTCAGCTGTTTTGAGCTACAGACTGGAACGAACAGAGCTGCATGAAAAATCTGTGTGTCGGAGCAGCCAGAGGGCTGCCGTAGCTATCTGTAGGGGACTGCGTCAGCCTGGAATCTGTGACATGAAAAAGGTAGTGTAAAGAATGCTTGAACTCCTGGGAGGTGCAGGAGGTAATTTAATATCACCCCATTGGCATAGGATAAATGTGAATGAGGGGAAAAAGAGGCCCACAGTTTACAATAGGCTCAGTAATGCTGCATGCATTTTGAGCAGGCGCAAAAGAACAGCACAACAAATGCTTCTAGAAGGTTCCTAAAAAGCAGTCTTTCTGCTTAGATAATTTTTCAAGGACTTAGTGTGCAGGACTGAAACAACATTTTAAAAGGGAAATTTCCAAGTCACGAACTTCTTCTTTGAAGGAGTTCCCAGTTCCTTCAAAACTGAGAAAGGGTTTGTGTTCATTTCAAGTTTTGGGTGAAAATTTGGGTCAAGTTTCAAGATGGTTTCTCGACCTCTAATTACTATTATTAGCACTCCTAAATGGACTCTTTAGAAAATCCCTTGACTAAGGAGGGCTGGAGTGAGCTAATGAGTATGAGAGTGAGAAGAAGGTCCTTGTTTGAATTTTAAATACTCCAGCTCACTAATTGGGGACTATGGTGAATGCTTCTTTTGGTATGGAGGGAGTTCAGGGGCAGGTGGGAATAAGAACAGTATTTTTTAGACCTGTCACTTTACAATATACCCAATGCTGCTTTGACATGGCACCAAATGAATTTTTAAGCAACAATAAGTAACCTTATCCTCCCTTTAGGCACTTGCAGGACTTACTTATTTTTGTTTTTAGAAAATGAGCTGCGCAAGGTTTTCCAAGGTCTCCTGGCTTTAATGAAGAATAACATTCTTTGATGATCCTGGCAACAGGCATCTTTTCTTTTCCAAATAAAAATGAAGAGGCAGAGAGCCTCATGACTACAGGTCTGTTATATGTTAGACCAGCAGAGTTCCCACTGGCAGTGCTGTTCCAATTGGACACTCTTCCTGTCTTGTATTTCTGTTTTCCATTTTTTTCATAAATATATTTCTTTACATTTGCCCTATCATTGCATACATCATTTCTACCCTCAGGGCCCATCCTGATTTTTTTTTCAGAAGACCTACAGCTGTGGCACTCATCCAACATGAAGACATCTTTTTTTTTTTTGACAGAAATTTTTTTAGTGATCACCACCTAAACACAGCTGACACAAACTCCATTTCTTTTCTGCTAAAAAAGAAAAGGATAGGGAATGCACTTACAAATACACATATTTATTCTTTTTGTGTACAGGACTTGGAAAAATGCTAATGTAAAAATTTATGAGTCCCTCATTAACTTTGAAATTATGTGAACTCATGCATAGACCTATGAAAACTCTGCAGATTGGGCTGTACCCAGTATTTCAGAAGACACTTCCAAGTTACGAACAACAGAGAATAAAAGTTACTCCTTATTTCCAGTAATATTTTCTTCTTTCTATTAGTCAAGGAATCCAATAAATTGAAATGTTTCATTTTGACTGATTTTTGGCCAATTACATATATAGACAATTTCATCCAAGTGAAGCTATGTAAAGTTTAAGAATTAATTACGGTCAACTCAAACTTTCCCTGGTTTTACTTCCCAGCTGTGAGACAATTGAATCTCACAGTTCCATGGTGACAGACTAACTGAGTATTGATGACTGACTTGAAGTAAATTGCATGCTCTTTTCCCACCTTACCTGTATGCCTCTGAAATCCTGATTTTTATTCTACTAATGACATAAAGAAAGCCTTATTTATATTTGATTTATATTTGAAAAATTCACTTCTGTCTATTGCGATGCTTTAGCATGAATGCAAGGCAATTTTGCTCACCCTTTTGTGTTTATAGAGACTGAGGAAAATCTGTTGAAGGTTTCGCATCATGGTTTTACAAAGAAAGGAGCTTAGCTATTCTAAACTGTCTCAGAAACGGTCAAAATATGGTGATATACTTTACACTGGTTATACCATTACACTGTGTGTCATGGGCTGAAGCCCATTTGTTTTCTTGTGCTTCTCCAAGGCACCTTGGCACAGCCTGTCAGACTGCATAAAATTGAAGTTGACATCCTGCTTTCCTCCCATTCCAGCCTTGCAGGATCTCTCTGTTACACTGTTTTGCTAACATTGTGATGACATTTTGACTTACCTGGGCAATAGGATAAGGACTAAGAGGAGAGACTGTTTCTTGTGTTTGCCCTTACAAAATGTTTTATAATACACTGCACAGAGTACCTCCTCATTTTTGTTGTTTGCATTTAAATTGCACTGGAGAAAGAATCTGACTGGAGTAAAACTGAAAGCAGAGGTGAGCTTGATTCTACAGTAGAAATAGATGCTCATTCCAACTCTCAGCTCTACAGCAATGTCTTTGCTTGCTTTTCCCATTTTCTGGGCCGACTTCACTCTATTTCTTAGGCAGAGGCAGGCAGCTGTTTTCAACATCTAAAGGACAAGAAGACCTTGAGAGAAGTTCAAGGTGCCATGCTTGCACTCTGGCTAAAGATTATAAAAAGATTTGTTTAGGGCATGGAGTGGAAAAACGTAAGAAAAGTTGGCAGCTGCTTTCTACATGAGCTATGCAGTCAAACTCTTGGAACAAATTTCAACAGCTTTAAAATAGGTTACTTAAATTTATTGCCTCTTTTAATCAGGTTTAAATAAAAGCAGATTTCTGTTTCTCCTCCCCTGTTTGCTTGACATCCCAAGGCAATACTATCTGTGGGAAGCCAGGCATGTAACAAGGGGGATACATGGGACATATGGAACTGGTTTTCAGTGGTGATAGACATGTGGCTCTTCTCCTTAGACCCACCATGACATCAGTAGTTCAAAATTAAGTTGGGCACCAGAAATGGACCATGAAGTAATTGAAGACTTCTCATTAAACATTCAGATTCCTACAAATCCCATATGAACACAACATGTCTTTTTCTTCATGGTCCTTTGCAGATACTTATACGCTTGCAAGGAAAAGGTTTAAGGATCTGGTCAAACCTGACCAACCTCAAGTATGCCAATGATGCAGGTTAGAAGGAAAGGTGTGGATTATTTTAAAAATATTTACCCAGATTACAATCTTTGAGGTGGACAGGAGTTCTTGTCACGCCTGGTGCAGATCTCCCACTCAAGAAGCTCTGCTCATACCCTTGTCAGCCCAGCCAAATTCAAGGGCCCTGGAAAGCCCAAGAGCATTCAGAGATGGTTGCCTTAATTGGTTAATGAGTTCAGAGCCAAGCATATATTTGTGCAACTTCCTTACCCTTGAGGAAGCCTGGCTAGAAATGGCTCTGCTAGCTGTGCTCCTGCATAGAAGGCCAGGCCTCAGCTCTCCTGGGGCATAAGAAAACTATGCAAGGTCTTGGTTATGTTCATATTTCACCTATTTCAGTGCTACTTAGGCACCTAGACATCTCAAGAAACACAAGACATATTGGCGAAAAGGACAGGTATTGAGAAGGTCAAAACTCAAGGTTCAGCTTTGAAAAGCTGACCTAGAATTGTTCTAAAAATTTTTTTTAGTATCTCAAAATACAGATACTTACATCCACGGCTATGTATTTCAGATAGTCACTCTCTTGGGCACAGGTGCTTGATGGTTCTGGGGTAAAAATTACGGGCCTCTGCTTAGCACTTAGAACTTCAGTCCAAAGTGTGTGGACTGTCAGCAAGCATGTAGCATACACCTATACATCCTGCAACAAAATCAGAATCCTTTCTGCCTGCTCAGCATATGCAGGGCAGTTTGAAGGCTGATCTCTGCCAAATGTTCCTCGTAAGTACAGCTCTTCAGCTTGACCATGTCATTTTGAAACAGCAGCAGGGCCCTGCATCTTGCCAGCCTCTCACTGGAATGGTCCAAAGTTCCAGGCTCTGTATATAAGGAATAGGCCAGTGCACCTGTTGCTGAGCATCTGCTGCATGCATGCCCTGATTACCTATGCAGATAATTATGTAGAAGCGCTATTATTATCCTGTTACATGAAAATCCAGCCTTCAGGGCCTCTGGTGTGCCTCTGCAGGCATGGAGTTGTAGAAAAGCCACTGTAAAATCATACTTCAGAAACAGGTGTTCAGAACTGACTTGTGGAATATGCACAGTGATTTAGATTAGAAAGAAAGGAAGAAGAAAATGATAAGAAAAGAGTGAAAAAATACGGTAAAAAAAAGATATCTTGCGTATGTAGATGTTGCTTTCAGAAACATGAGACATCTGTTTGGGAAATGAAATATGTCCAAAGAAATGAGGAGGGGGCAGGGGAAAAGGTGAAACATTGCCAATGAAACAGAAGAAAATCTCAAACTTTCCCACAGAAGTCTTAGTCAAACCAACACAGAAACAGAGGAGGAGGAGGCTCCTAAAAAAAGGAGCCAAGACAAAGATTGCCAGACAGAAAAAATAGTGTCATTAACACTGCAGGAGTCAGCAATGATGGTAACCAGTATTATCCAGCAGGTCTGGTTACATTTCTGTTACTTTTCACTTTTTATGTGGAGGGCTTTAGCAGGCTCCAAGTGTCAAAGTTATCTTTTCTCCAGATCACCTTCAGTGGTCATTTGTCCTGTGAGGCAGATCCTGCGTCCCCTTTGGCCGATTTATGCAGCTTCCAAGGCACAAAAAGCAGCAGAAAACTGCTAACTCTGACCCCAGAATGTTGTCCTTCAGTGGTACTGTCACCACATCAGCCTCTCCCCAGTCATCCACAGTGAGAACTTGTCTTAGAGAGATGGATGTTTACAGGCTCTATCCTTCCCTAGCAATCCGAGGCTGTCAAAGCAACACTGTGGAAAACTGTCAGACAGTATAACATCGATCAGCCTCCAGTAAATTTGTGTGACATGAGCCAGCCTGGTTTCTGTACCAGCATGGGAGCAGTATGTGGTAACACCCTTATCCTCAGTCCACCTAAACCGTGCCAGATGCAGTTCAGTTTCAGGGTCAGAATCCACAGGTGACGGCTGTGGTAGAAACAGTAAATTGGAAGTTTGGTGCCTAGCAATGATCCTCTGGATTTTTGTTTCTGTTAGGCAGCCAGTTCCCTGTTGCATTGACAGAAGGCTGCCATAACAAATCTCTAGCACTGTGCAATTTGGTTTTCCTCTTGCTGCTTTTAGTAGTGAGGATTTTATAGGCATTCCTGTAAAAACTCCACCTGCTGTGAGGTTGCTTTCTTCTTCATAGATCCATGCTCTGGCTCCTTCTTTTTGACTGAATTACTAGGCTTCAAAGAAGAAATGCACAGTAGACTATAAAAAGCCAGGAATCACAGTGACAGAGAAGGTAATTGGTATTACAGATGCACGGTAATACCTTTCTTTATTAAGAGTAATGATGCTTAGAAGTACATATTTCTTTAGGAATAGGCTGGGTTTTAATATCCTTCATAAAATAACCTAAGAAGAATTCAAAGGCTCCATAACTTTAGCTTTTTATTTTGTATAACTTGAGGTGCCTAACAATTCAAAATAGACATTGCCATCATCACAAAGCACATAAAATGTGGGTGGTGAAGACTGCAGAGAATCCTCAGTCCTGATTCAGACTCCATTGTTGACCAGAACAGAATCTGGCAGGAATAAAACTTTCAGAACTTCTTGGAAAATGAAATCTCAAGTCATAAGTAACACAAGGAAAAAAGCCAACCAAACAAACAAACAAAAAACAATGGCAAATGAGAAAAATATGGGAAAAATTCCAGTCTCTATCCCTTCTCATGGCATTCCCACTTGCAAAACCATTTTTCATTTCTTTCAGCAGAGAAGCATTTATAGTGTACGAAGCTTACATTCATCATGAAAATCACCTTAAGGCAAAAAAAGAAAAAAAA
>VZTZ01040971.1:304325-327392 GCA_013400955.1 Drymodes brunneopygia | reverse complement strand
CCAAGATCCAAACTCTGACAATTATCAATTATCAGAGGGATTTTTAGCATTTTACATGGATTAAAATTCTATTTTTATTTAAATATGAGAATGATGATAGAGTTGATAAAATATTTAAATATGTATTAATAGATATTGATAAAAGTTTTGATAAAATGTTAAATGATATATTTTATACAATGGGATCATAGAGCCTGCCGACCTGAACAGGCAAACATGGAGACTGTGTTGCTTTACTCTTTCATGTAAAACTTCTGACTCTTTAAGGGCTTTCTGTGAGAACAGTATAAATGAATGAGGACAAACACAAAGGCAAGAGGAGGTGGATTAATGGACAAGAGTTACCATGGCTCATTTCCTGTCTGTGTCAGTTTTATACTTCTTTGCCATCTTTATAAGCTGTGACACCCTCCCCAGTTGAGGCACCCAGGTATCTTTCATATTGTTGCCAGATCTGTGGCATCTTACAGTGATGATCATCTTACAATGCTTCTGTCAAATTTCACAGAGTCCACAATTGCAGTCCTTTAGTATTAGGACTGCAAATCTGAAAAATGGAAAGATTTTTGTACTAGACTGGCAGTATTGTGGGAACTTGAACAACACAGAAATGATATTGTGATACTCTCTGGTTTGGAATTTGACATATAGTTCATCTAATTTACTATTCCTTCTCTGTCTATGTTAGAGCAAAGACAAGGCGTGCTGTGAGCTCTGTGCTCACCTTCAGCCAAGAGGTTGTGCCAGTCTGGAGTCAGCCAGCTATCCTGGTCACACTGTGGCTTCCAATCGTCAAGGCAAAGTAGCTGATGAAACAACAGGATATGCTGGGCTTCCCCGAGAGTTTGTGGTGCATGTCAAGGTAAGGTGGGCAGACGGAAATTAGGAAGACTCTTCTAAAATTTGCTGTTTTAAAGCAGATTATAGCTAACCGAGGGTCAGGGGTTTGAGAGCTAAAAGAGGGATCCTCTTCCACGAGGTGGAGCTCAACTACAGTTTAACAGGTAGGCGGCACTTGAGAAGGTTCCCTTTACTGCTCTCCCGGGGCAAGTGATGCCGATACTGCAGCTGGTACACGCAAATAGAGTGGGCTGTAACACAGGAGACATCAGAACCTAAACTTCCTAGGAGATCATCAAAAGTAGTACATGAGAGCTGCTATTGAAGAGAGACAAGTTCCTTAATTTGCCACTCTCCTTGTTCTCTGGATGCTGTGCTGTGCTGCTGAGCAAGAAAAAGCAGGGATGCTGCAGAGTAGGGAAGGATTGCCACTGCTCTGATTAGTGCCTGCAAAGAAAGCAGAAAATATTCAAGTTCAAAGTGGAGGTTTACTTGAATTACTTGAGACTGACTCTTTTATCTTTTATACAAGGACATGCGTGAGTAAGTGCTTAAAATAAAACAGTAGGAGCAGTATCAGTATCAAAGTTTTATATGGAGAAAAGCTGTGCTGTTCACAAAGGACTTTTTGTTTCTGATCTAAAGGGTGCGTTTCATCATGGTGCAATCATTCTGCTCAATGCAGATCTCTGCCAGGCTCTGTCCCTTAGACCTGATGGGAGCTACTGTGGAGCAGGACAGCAGCTGCAGGAATCCTACTGGAAGGTGCATAAAATGGGCTTTGGACTCTGCATGTTTGAAAGTGTGAAAAAACCAGGAATGTATCTGAAGATCAAAGATGACCAGTGTGATGGAACAGTAAGCAGTTCTTGTTTGTATTTCCCTTTGCAGATAGTTTCAATAAATTGTCAGTGATAGGAGTGAATCTTTTTTTACTTGCTTGGGTAAAAATGGCATAAAACTTTGTTCAGATTTAAAATGTTTCAGACCTTTTCCTTCATTTGCCAAAGGAAATATAGCCAAATATAGCAAGAGAAGGTGTTATGTCACTTTGGCAGTTGATTGAATCAGTAAAGATCTGATTATATTTTTAAACTATTGAGAATGTGGATGCAGTTAAAACTTATGTACTGCTAGGTAGATAATGAAGATAAAACTGATTAAAGAATAACTAAGATGTAAGCAACTGCATACTTCACTCATTTTAAAAGTGTGATTCTGTTCATTTAAGTTAAAATTCTCACATTTATGTGAGAAATATTCTTCCAAATTTTTTATTTGGGACTTTAAGACAACTGTATATGAAATAGAACTGTGTAAGTACTAAGCTATGAAGTCCATGAGAGTTTTTTCGTTGCCTCCAGTACACTTTCAGAGATTAAAATATGTGATCTATATTTTGAATATAGGCTTTGTGAGTGTCTTATTTTTCAGCAGTTCTCTCACCAATGGATCAGGAGGTCTGGATGAAAAGTTACAGTGGGTAAAGGTTTTGAAATTAAACTTGTAAGTGCTATGAAATTGAGTAAAAAAGTGGCATCTACTTAATATGTTTTAGATTAAGTAGCATTAGCAAATCTGTGCTATGTATAAAATTTGTATAGAAATATCCTATGTGTTCTAAAATAGATATTTTTCACATTCCTTAATCCTCTGAAAACTGTTTAAGTGAGAAATTCCTTTGAATATATCCTAGCCTTTGCCTAAATCCTAAGAAAAATCAGAATGTTTTCACTCGTTCTTTCACTTCCCTAACTTATGTAATTTGTCTTTCTGGTCATAAAGGAATAAACAGGGATGAGGTGTGGGTATGTCTCTGTGTATGTGTAGTAATGTAGTATGAAGAATGTAAGGTTAATCTGAAATATTACTGGAAAGTAGGAATAATTAAGACTTAAGAAACATCCTCTAACTATAGTAATTCAATTGTTGAATTCATGTTTCTGTTTTCAATTTCTTAGGGCACAGGTGATAAATGCTGTAATTTTAAAATGGAGAAGAATTTGGAAACTTGATCTGTGAGTCTGGGATCAGTGCAAAATAAAGGATATATGTTGGTCTTCTGCTAGATGGCCAAACTAAACCAGTTGTTAACACTGGAGAGAGAAATATCTTTTTCTATGCACAGGTCATCAAATGTATGTGATTTCTCAGTAACCTACGGTTTTATTTAGTAATTAGTGTTTCTAACACAAATTAGAAAATAATTGACAAAATTCAAAGCAAAAGGGTAAAAAATACATTGACACAATTTCCCTTGTTGTGTTTCAGTAGTTTTAAAAGTTAAAAGTTTATTGTATGCACCCTTAATTTCTCCTACATATTCAGTTAACTTCATTCTTTCTTTAACTACTACTACTGCTACTACTACTACTACTACTACTGATGATGATACAGTAGATGTCAATTGTTTTACTACTAAGCATTTGAAAATGAGAATTGAAGCAGGGGACAAAATAAAGATGGCATTAACTTCCTGGACGTATTCCCCATTATGGCCACAGATTTTGGAAGCCTGGGAGATGTCTTGCTGCTAACTCTCCTACAGTTTTTCCTGATTTTATAGGGCAATCAGTAGACTTCCAAGAAGGCCTACTTGGCAGTGCTCAGCTTCTTTTTTAGTGATGTGAAATACATTGTACTCGCCACCCACTATATTCATTATGTTACTCCTCTGTCCCATAGTCAGATTTGGGAGCTATTGCAGTCAAAATGTTTCCTCAGTAGAGAGCTGACCTGGTCAACTAGCCAGGACTCAGAAATTAGGTCTCAGCAAACTCTGGATCACTGCCATTGGGTAGCCTGCTTGTCTTTTCCCCTTCAGCAGAACAAAGTTCTTATTTTGGTGAAAAACTGGCTACAAAGGTAGTCAGCTGACATAGACCATAACTGCAGGAAACACTGTTCTACAGGAAATGTGTTCTTATCTGGTGAACTTGACTGCAGAGATCAGGAAACCAAACAACTTCTGAGAAGGCTAAACTGGACAGCAGTTTGCAATTGAGAAGTTGGTCAGATTTTTTCCAACCACAAGCAGGACAAACTTATCTTGAATGCTTTCATCAGCAAAAAGAGAGTATCAAAACCTACAACCACTCTTACTAATTGTTCCATGTACACTGTGGTCGAAGCATTATGAAAGTCACTGTTCCTACTGTTCTGTCCCTGTTTGCCACAGGGTGATAGGAATATTTTGATCACTGTGTCCCTGTAGAAATGAGGAAGTTATTTTCCTTTAATACCTTTTGGAAGGGCAAATTTTTCAAAAAATTCTCAACAAGGCAGTGTTTACTGGTGTCATTAAATAATGTTACTTTGTCATAGGCTTCAGTTCTCCTGAATCCATGTTGCTCACTAAAAGGAATGTAAAAAGGAGCTAATATTTTCTATATATTCTATTATTATATATATTTCTATGTATTTTTATAAATATTGTCTGTTTGACATGTTCATATTAACAGTATCAATTTACTTAATATTATTCAAATGGCCTCTAGCAATTTTCATTTCACCATTCCCACTCTTAAGAAAGGAAACATTTTGGGGGTAGAGAGGCTTATTTTGGGGAAAGCTACATTTTTAACAAGACATTTTATTCCTACACCAATGTTAAATTTTTGCTTAAGTTTTTAAAACATTGAATGGACTATAATTGGTATGTCAGGTTTTTTTCATATTTTTGTGGCATTCTGCTAATAATAAAATCCTATTGCCAGTAGCTGTGTAATACATGGAGAAAAGATTTTGATGTCTACTGTATGGAACAACTGTGAGATCTGTTGTTAGCTTCTGAGCAAGAAAAAGCAAATGGCTTGTAGCTAGCGACAGATTCTACATGTCATTGTTTTAGTTGGCCAGGAAAAGCATATGGGAACACCAAGTGGAAAAGGACCTCAGAGAGTCCCAATTCCAGCCAGCAAAAGCCCAGGAGTCAGCACCTCAAAGGCCTTCAACTCCCCCACTCTCAAGTAAGTGACAGTTTACAAATCAGTTGCGGTACATGTTTTATGCTTGTCCTCTGTGCATGTTTGCAGAGACTTACCTCAGCAAGGACAATGAGTGGCTTTTCTAGATTATTGAATTGTGCACACAAACATACAACATAAAATATATTTCTGATTACTCTTTTTCTAAAAGGAGCATTGGAATTTGGTTTATTGATAGGGCAACGATCAACAGGTTGAAGAACTTGTTAAATAACTTCAGTTTTTTTCTTTTAGTTAACTGGTAATCTCTTGATTGAATATTTCTGTGGAAATTAAGAGGTTGATATGGTGCAGAGCCCAATCTAAAGCTCACTGAAAGAATGGAATATTTCTCATTTATGCTCTCACACTAATGTTTTCTACTTTATGGTTCACTGGAGGGAAGAGGAAGGTTTTGATGCGTTGCATGCTAGATTTATACCTATGTTTTGGCAGGTTGGAGTAGATAAACAATGTTCTGGTCATGTTTCTGGAGTCATGGTCAAGCAGATGTGTTTTTCTAGAATAAAATGCCCTCTCTTTAGCTAAAGAAATTGAATGAATGGTCAAAGACAAGAATTTTTGGAATACTCAGCATCCTAGTAACCAAACTAAGGAACTAGACAACTAAATAAAACAGGGTTTGGTACATCTCTTAAAGATTGGGGATGATCACGTTTGCTTCCTGCATCTCTGTTATTTCAGTATACCCAAAGACCCTGACAGTCTGAATTGTGTCATATTGCCATAAAAAGCAGGTGGGGTAAATGGAAACTAATGATATGAAAACAGTACATTGAGGCACATTCACATGGTGGAAAAATATCTGTTACTTTGAAAGAGCTTTAAAGACAAGATCACATCGCAACGTCCAGTATGGGAGACATGCTTATTCAGCTACAGGTATTCCCAAAGGCTTTTATGTAGCAAATAATTCAGGTGGGTTGCTGATTTGGTTTCAAACTTGATCCTCAGACTGTTTCAAAGTGTACATGAAAAGTTGGACTATGTGAAAAAGGCATCAAATCTGGCATACTTGTTCATAGGATATAATGGGAAGCATCAGGTAAGATTTTAATTTAATTCTTCAGCCAAAGAATTCTGGTTAAATTCCAAGCATAGGTGTGAATCACTATTAATGATAAATTCTTTCTGGCAATATTTTTTCCATTTTTAGCTTAAAACACCCAATTTCTAATCTATCAGACTTTGTCTTGTATCACTGTCTCACAAAGCCTTCCCAAATTGTGGTGGGTTGTCAGCAGATATCCTGTGTCCCAAACCCATGGCAGCAATATAAAAGCCATCAAACCTGTTTTCAAAGAAGCTGGATGTTTTTAGGGTTGGACACAAAGGATCCTTTTATAGAAGCAATATCTGCCGTGAAATTAGTTACAGAGTCTATAGCACTTTGTAAGCAGTTTTTCTGGCATCCATAAATATAGATTCTGCTTAAGGAAAATGAATAGAAATATCAAAGTTACTCTGTCTTTCAAATAAAATGGTCATTTTTTATTAAGATTCTTTCATTCAACATATGTCTTTAGACATGTACAGGTGAGCCTTGAGTTTTAAACTGATATTCATTAAATTCTCATTTGCTTTTTTTCATTCCCAGTTAATATTTGGAGAAGGGCAATGCTTGCACTGAGTATAAAATCTAGCAGTAGACTTAGCAAGCAAAGTCAGAGCAGATTAACTCCTAGGCTGACCAGACCCTCATTTTTGTGTCTATGTCTGCTAACTGGTAGATGTGTTTTGGTTTCTGTTTTCACAAATAATAATTGTTTTAGGATTCGTTCAACTGAAAACCATACAACAGCATTTGGGGCTTGTCCTGTTGCAGTGTGAGTTCAGTGCTCCTCAAGAAACTTCTTTCACTGTACAGAGATGATGTCAGGTCCCAGCTTCTACTTTAAAAGCTCAGATGTCATTATCTTCCATGACACAAATGTCACAAGTCTGTGACCTTGAGGACATCTCTGTGGTTTGGTATTAACAAAGTGTATCTCTGAGAAATGCTCTCTATATCCACCACATTCTTTTCCTGTATGTCTGGTATTATTAGTTGCTATTAATTTTTTAATATATTTTACCTATAAGATACAAATAAAATCTCATTTCATTTCCACTCAGTTAACATTGGAAATGATGATACACACAGGTGTAATAAAAATACATCAACTTTATTGCCCAAAATTCTCCTCCAGAGATTAGTTTTTCTGATGGTTCATTTTAAATCACTCAATCATATGCTCTCCTGAGACAAGATAATTTTCTTTTTGTGTTACATTTAGGATAAGTAAGTAAATTCAAAAAAAAGTTATATCTGTGAAATTATGGGAAGGGTTGTGACTTCATCATTCTCATGCAGGCCTATTAGAATTAGTTTTTGTCACAATAGATTTACAGTATGGAGTCATGAAGTGTGTAAAATCCCATGAGTAATGCAGGGCAACCATCAAATCCTTTTTTCAGACTGGAATATTTTTAGCCTGTAGCAAATCAATGCTACCGATTTCCATTTGTACGAAGAGCCAGTAGTTTATGAGGCAAAAAGCATTCAAAGCCTATGAATTGTTTGTGCATTATAATTGTTCCAAGAGGTGGTAGTTTGAGGATGCAGTAACTGCTTTGGGTAGCAACAGCCCAAGTGTGGAATTCTTTTCCTAAGCAATGCAGCAGCATGGGATTCCTTATGCATCTTGAGAACCAGTGCATTTATGAACATTTTAATGTCTTTTTTGTAAGAAAGGTATGGTTTTAGATAGCTGAAAGGAACTCTAGCTTTCAGAGTTACAGGTGAGAAGTTAGGTAACTACAGTTACAGAAAATTGTATAGTCAAGTTCTCAAAAATATTTATCATACCAAAGCAATTACTTTGCTATAGTTCTGTTATTTCAGGCACTGAAAGAAAAGTGTAATTGAGTTTTTAATTAAGTAAATTCAAGATGTTTGCCTCTTGCTTTATTTTTGGAGTGTGGATTTTCTTTTTTGTTTCAGAATAACTTGCTCTCAGTCATGATGAAGAATGCAATAAATACAGCCATCACTATGACAGTAATTCCTATTATAAATCACTATGACCATTCCAAAGTCATACTTTTACTACTGTTAGAGGCACTGCTGTAAAAGTCATGCTACTAGAGTTCTGAATTTCTTAAAAATTGATTAACCAAATATTAGAATCTTTAAAAGTGCTAAATTTCCAGTGATTCCAGAAGTCAGTCCTTATTTGTTACAGAACTTTGTACTGGATCCTAAGTCCTTTGCAATTCCTTATGTAAATATTTCACATCAGTTAAGATATCAATGCTAGTGGCTCCTAATTCAATTTTGGTGCTTTAGTTACCATGTTGATTTACATATAGGACAACCTGATGATCCAACCAACTGTATAATTCCTTTTAAGTACACCTTTAAGAAAAAAGTGATGCTGGTGGTGAGTGATAGCTTTTACATCTCTTGTTTTTCTGTGTGGTTTTGGGTTGATTTTGTTTGGTTGAGTGTTTGTTTTTTTTCTTTTGATGTAAGGGCAGTGTAATAAGTGAAGGGAAAAACTTCATCCAGATAAAACCAGTACAGTATTTTTATCAAGCAGATAAAAAACCAAAGGACTCTAATACCACTACATTACTTATGTAGTGCAGCAGAAACATCCACAGTGGTGCATTGGGAATTCTTCAACAAATTCATATTGGTGGCATATTAAAAAGTCTCTTTGCAGTCACATGGAAAGGGCTCGTGTGAACAATTTGGGAAACCCTGGAGGACAAAGTACATTGGCAATGTGTAGGTTCATCTTTTCAAATTTGGGGCCTATAACTGCCTGTTGTGTCAGAACAGACTACAAATTCCTGGCAGCAAGGATTCCCTCTTTTGGAGAGGGCTCCATGGTCAGTGGTCCCATTATTGAAAAGTAGTGTTCCAGACATCTGATGTTTGTAAATTCCACTTTGATTAAATTACTCAAACCTAAATTCCTTTACCTTAATAGAGTCTGTTTTTTCCATATCTCCTCTGAAGAGGTGTTGTTTGATATGCTGCATATGTGTATATTGCTCTTAAGGGTAGATGGAAGATCAGTAGGTGCTGTCCTACAGTGAAGCCTATGTTTTATAAAATTATATTTGCTCAGCCATTAGAGCTGTGAAATAGATTCATAAAGTGCTACTCTGCTGCTATTGTCTCATTCATGCAGAGCATGCCTTAATCCAAATAATGGCACCGCATAAGTACGGTTGGGCAAAGCTATATTGAGGTCTCTTGATTTTTTTTTTTTTTTCAGTATTTAGTTGGTATTTAACTTGAAGAAAGTTAATTTCCTGATTTTTTTTTTAATGAAAATTGTCTGAATTCCCAGACACGTGACTCTGCTAATGATGTCCCAACACAAGGCATTATAGGAGGAATTTTACTTGTTTCTAAATGTCAGACTAAGGAGCCAGAAATGTCAAGTTAATGGTCATAGTTCTGCACCGTAGCATCCTTACTCTGCTCCAGAATATGTATGAAGAATATGATGATAGCACGTGTGAGAGATAACTTGTTCTCTTCCAGCTGATTCTTGTAGCTCAACTAATCAGTACATTTTGGTCTAGACAAGAAACATAAATCAATCTTTTCAGACTATCTCACTCGCCATGAAAAAATAAAATCCCCCTGCTGTTATGGCCTCCTTATGTGCTGAAGTTACAACAGCGATTGGCAGTTTCATGTCAATTTTCATCTCCCACTAATGTTCTGTATTTCACAGAGGAAATGAGAAATCCCCAAGGTGGTGAGTGTCCCCTTCCTTCAGATGATGAATGGAAAGTGTCAATACTGATGGGAAATGCAGGAACTGAAGCAAGTGTTTCTCTCTGGATATATGGAGACAGAGGATTAACTGGACCAATAACTCTTGGCAAGGACAACAGGAAGCAGCTGTTTTTTCCCAGGCAGGAAGATGAATTTCAGGTAGCTAATGAAGGCTAAGACATTATTTTAATTGGTAACTTTCCAAGGATTATCCTGTTGTGTGAAAAGAAAAAGTGTTTTTCTCCTGTATTTACTGCATAAAATAAATCTGTATCTAATCTCCATGAATTTTGTGTTAAATCAGCTTGTTATTTATAGTAAGCAACAGAAGAAATAATCTTTCTTTTAAATCCTCTCCCTAATATAGAAGACCAAATGGGACAAATGCAGAAGTAAATTGATTTCTTCAAGGCAATTGATTTGAAACTAGCTTTAAAAACTATTCATTCTGAAACAAACCATTTCTGATATAAGATTTGCATATTGCTTAGGGATCTTTAGCAATCAAATTTTCAGGCACACAGTTTTCAAAGCATACAATAAAATGTATGCCATGGAACTGGTTCAGTTAAAGAAGAAAATCCATTTTAGAGCTGCCATATTATAAATGACTGAAATGCCAGAATGTTTACCTGTGGAATAACTATAAATCCAATAAAATCTATGTGTTACAGTGTTGTGAAAACACAGGGTTTCTGCTTTTATTTAAGAATAACTCCACCTCTATTGTAATAAGGAAATTATGGCTAGGTAGGCTGAGAGGAAATTACCAAAGGAGCTAAAATTTCTGTTCTGCTAAGTCTCTGTCTGAGATGCATATAACATTGTTGTCTTCAGCTAGCTAAAGCAGAAGTTATATGTTTCATGGTTTTTTTTCTGGACTTGCCAACCCTTCTAATACAATCTTAGCACAATCTAAGATTGCTACTGTCAGTGATATTAATAATAATAATACTCTCTATGAATAGGTCATAGGCAGGGAGATAACCTACCATAATGTTCATTCACTGAGCATATAGTCTTTATGCTATGATCCACAGGGAATCCTGTTACCCTAATTAGTAAATAATTTATAAGCGATGTTGGATAATGGCATGTTTGCAAAGTTAATCCATATGTTCAGAAGAGATGGAGCAATTTTTCTTCTCTAAAATAGATGTGGCCCATTATGGCTGTGTGCTGCAGATATTGATCTTGTGAGAGAGCAGGATCTTTCACTCAGCACCTGGGGCTACTGCTAGGATTTTTTACATCACATTGACACTATTGCTTTCAGGCATGAAAGAACAAACGTTGCTGAAGTGCTTTTCACTCTTTAGTCTGCAGTGGATAAATCCACAAAGAAAAAGCATATGAGTAAAATCTCTTTCTTCTCCTTTTCCTCTTAAACTTTATCCTGTACTTGTTTAACAGGATAGGGCCTGAAATGAGGATAGGAATGCAAGACATAAAAAAAGTTACATCTTCTTCTTACCATTTCTGTCTTTGAATTTTTATGTTTTCACTGATATATTCTAGAGTATATTCTAGAATATATTCTAGAATATTCTCTGTTCTCAGAGGATACTGAATTTTATTTTTAGAGTAATCAACTTAATCATACCTCTGGCCAGGAGTTCTAGGAAGAAAACAGCTTCTGAAAGGCTAAAATAATCCAGCAATTAGGAATCAGGTTAAAGTTCTTCAAACTTTTGTTTATCAGCAACATGTGCAACTATGAAAAATTTGAGTAGAACTAACCTAAGAATTGAAAACCATTCACATGTGGCCTTCCCTTTCTTAGCTCACCCATGCAAGTTTTCATGGCCTCTTTAATCCTTCCTGGGATGGTGCGTGAGAAAAATCAAGACTACCAGAGTGTTTTTTATGGAAGACCTATGTTTGCTTTAGGCAGAAATCACTCTTGCATTCTCACTTAGTCCACTACATTTTGTTTCATGTTGTGTTGATACATGAAATTACATGCAACCTTTTTCCTTTATTAACCAAAAGTCTGAAGAGGGATTTATTAGGATAAAAAGACAATACTATAGCCTTGTATATGCAGTAAATACCAGGTCTGTGAATGAGAAGACCATATCCCATATTACTTGAGAAGTAAGTTAATTTGTTTGTGAAATAGGGGGAAAGAAAATAGCTGGTTTTTTTGCATTTGAGCTGAAAATATGCCCATACTTTACTACTGCTTTAATCCCCAAGTCTCCAGGTTATCTCCAATAAGACTACTTTTAGAGGGGAATATTATGCAGCATAAGCATGGATATCAGAATCTGACTCTGCAGAGCAAAGCAAAGCTGTTTTCTTAAGCCAATGGAAAAGCAGGGAACCATAATGTCACATCAGTGTTGCAAGCCTGGTGTTTGCCTTTATTTGGTTAATGGAATTCAGGTTAATGTAACAAGAATACCAATAAAAATAACATGTATGAAACCCACAGATTCTTTCTCAAACAGTCAATGTGAAATTTCAATGTGCATTTCAATGTTCAGGAAATCCAGAGTAAAAGCTTTTTGCTTTTAGAAATCTTTGACTAGAGCATGGCAATGCTGTGACTATAACATAAAATTTTCTTACATAAAAGCACAAAGAGCTAAAAGCTGATACAGGAAATGAGGTAATTCTGAGCTCTGAAATAAGAAGAGTGCTTTTTCTAATGAAGGTAAAGAATGAGTGGGTAATATACTAGTAGGTGTTTCTAAGAGAATGAAAATAATCTTTGTACAATGTAAATAGCTTTTTGGACATAAAAGACAGAGAGGAATAGGCTGTTGACAATATTTTATGAATAGAATTATTATTTGAGAAATAGCATAATAACACACTTACTTCCTTTCCTCAAGGTACATTAAAAATTATCTAAAATTATTTATGTTTGCTTTAAATAGTGGTTAAACTTCAAATGAACCCTAGATAAGTGAGGGCTCGTTTGAAGTTTTGAAGATAGGGTTGCATAGAGTAGTTTTCATAAGTAAGAGCACATATAACGCTTGAAAGTGCAAAGAAAGTGCAAATGAATGCAAATCATAGTCAGAAAGCAAAGATGGAATCAGCAACTTCTGAAGTTTTGCAGATGTTCTGCCACCTTTTGGGAGCTATTCTTTAAGGTCTCCAAAATTTTATATCCTTCATGTTGACATACTCGGGTTTATGGTCATGTAACTGAGCAGAATTGTGTGAATTGGAGTCAGAGGATGTAATTTTGTTTAGAGGATGTAATTTCATATTGCTCATCGCTCTCCTGAAAAACCCTCACCAACTTTTTTTACTCTTGAAAATTTGAAGAGCTCAAATACCTGTCAGATCATTTCACTGGCAAGTATTATGATCCCATTAAGCTGTAATCTGGTCAAACCGGGGCTCAGAAAGAAATCTGCTTAGACAAAACAGAAACTGTGTTCTCTGAATCCCATAACCCCAAATTTGTCAATCAAATATTATGTGCTGTTCCTGAACACTCAGATGCTACAGTGGTTCAGATAAATCTAGAATCAACTGCAGAGATAAAGATGTAATTTTATGCTGTTATATATTGTATTATTCTGACTTTATTTAGGTTAAAATAAATAACATTGGGAATATCTACAAGATAAGAATTGAACTTGATGGATTACCAAATGAACAACCCCAGTGGAACTTACAAAGGGTGAGACTTTTATGGTCATTTTGTTCCCATTTTATTAATTTTTATGTGAGCTGAAGGCCCATCTTTTCGTAAAGACATGCCTTCATGAATGAATAAATGCTGATTAGGAGTAAGTTCTTGCTTTATGTTGTTAGATTGCTTTAGAGATGACAAAAACACTGATACAGTTAATCTCCTAAGGGATGTAAATATGCCGGATTGTTTTGAAATTATTCCTAAATCCTGCACACCACTTTGACCAAGTTCTGAAAGTTTGCCATGCTCTTTGATGTTTCTGTACTCTTCAGTGTCTGTTAGGGAGATTCTAGCTTTAAATTCCAGCTCTGAAAAATTGAAAACAGTGGAGCAGCAATCATTCCATTACAACTTGCAAGGAATGAACAAAGTTTGCTGAAAGGTAAAGTAAGTAAGTTATAATTCCTCATAATGATGAACATTTTCAGGGATAAAAAAGCTGTTGGGTTTTTTTCAATTTGGTGAATTAGTTATTTTTCTTTGTTTTGTTTTTATTCTATTTTTCTCATGATATTTAGCGATGTTCACCGGACTAAATTTGTTCTAAATGCTTGCTAATGCTGACATCCATGCAAAATTTATTTCAGAACTGGGATAAGCATTGTTTGTCTGTTTCTTGCATTGAATTTGTAAAGGAAACAAGTTATTCTTTTTCATTTGAATAATCTTAAAAAGCCTGAATTAGACAATCAGAATTAGACAGTAATAGCAGATATTTACATTAACCTGGAGGTCTTAACTGAGACTGTAGCAAAACTAAAGAGTATAAATATTTCAGTTGCTCAAGTGATTGCAAGTACCCCACTTTCCACCCTGGTGGTTACAAAATATTTCTTTAACATTTTGTTCCAAATTTCGTAGGGTAACTCTGGGATTTCAAACACTTCTTTTCACATGAAGAAATAAATCATGTTGAAAGCTGTGTTTTTCTGAAAAAGCAGTTAATATGCAATTGTTATGAATCAGCAGGGGGGGGCTCTGCCAATAAATATTAGAGATTAGGAGTCAGTGCTGCCAAAGTATTTCATGTTAGAGTAAATACATGATTTGGTGTTAAAAGCAGTGTTCATTTTACTTGAAATAATATTTTATTGGAAAAGTGAGATAAAGGCATCTACTGCCCTGATTCCCTAAGTGTTAGAATTTGGATGTGAGTACTTGTTTTCATAATTTTGTTTGCAAAGCTTATGCATATTATATGTGCACTCAAAAACACAACGGCAGAATGGTAATTTTTCATTTCCTTTTGCTAGTCAAGGCCTCTGGAAAACCCCTGTAGTAAGTATTGTAATTCAAGACCAACAAAAATTGCTTTCATAAAAGAGAATAAAGCGTGCTGTAATTATAGGAAACAAGTCAGGCAGCTGTCTTACTGTACAGCAGCAAATAACTCTAGAATTGGAATTCTAACCATCTTAGGAATATATAGATGGTGATGGTACATAGGTTGTCTTTTGTTCTGCTATAGATGAACCAAGGATAAATCAAATTGATTTAAGAATCAGTGTATCCTCTACTTGCCAAAGTTCAGAAGGATGTAGATGATGAGTTTCATCTTGTTTTCATTCTAAAATAAAAAATCTATGTCCATCTTTCCACATCTTCCAAAAAGCTCAGTGTCATGTAACAGCAGCTTCCAGAACATTTTCAGTCTTCAGTCCTCCAGGAAGTGTTACACAGAGGTGATTTACTCCCTGAAACCAGACATGGTGACATTTCAAATGACAAACCCACAAATTTCAACTCCAGATTAGTCTGTTGCATAGTAGTGGCCAAAATAAACATATTTTCATACTGCAATTTTGTATGTCATATTTACTGATTGTGTTGCTGTTTTCTGAGATAGAAAAAAAAGATATACAAAAATATGTTCTGTTGTTGAGAAGCAAAGCACTGGAAAGAGCAAACTGAGTCATAGCTGGAATTGCTTCTCCTTCAGGTGACATTGCAACATTTGAAGAGCAAGAAAACACCTGAATTTTCCAGCAATCATGTGGTTATCAAAGAATCGTGATGACAGAGAATCTCTGTGTGAACTTCCAGTAGTGGAAGCTGGAAAACCTATCTATCCAAGTATGTGTGTACAGTTACCTGTATATTGGCTACCTGGTTTTCAGTATTAATGCCAACTGAATTGTGGTCCTAGCAATCTTAAAAGCAAATAGTTTGACTGATTTCTGGAGAGTACCTTCCAGAAAATGAATTGGAGTTCAGACTTGCTGTCGTTATTATCATTAAGCTATAACAGTGAGTAAAATTAATTGTGATTACATATAACCTGCGTTTTCTTCTTTTGGTTATTTTCGGAAGTTGTTTTGTACCATGTTTATGTCACATTGGTGACTTGGAGCAAGCTGATACAGACTCTGCAGTTTATTTGTGTATCTATGGAAAAAGAGGAGATTCTGGTCTAAGACTTCTGCATAAAAGTGGTATACCAGTGACATTTCAGAGAGGAATGGTAAAGTCTGAAAAACAATTTGCTTAGCCTTACGAATACAGTTAAATAACTTATACAGGTTCTTCATAATAATAATAGTAATAATAATAATAACGAAACCACGTAAGTTTAGCTAAATAAATTTTAAGAACAAAAGATAATGTTCTTCTACTGACCCAGGAATTAATAGGCTGACTGAAAATATAGGCAGGAAAATGGAAAGAAAAATTATTTGAGGGCCTCACCCTCAGATGATGAGAAGAGCTGCCTATGAATTTAAAACATATCCTTTCAAAGTATGATGAGTTACAGCTGGCTCCAAAAGATGTGTCTAGAAATTGTTCCATAATTTCAGATCTTAGTAGGTCTGTTTGTTATGTATTTCTTTTAATGTATAATAGTAAGGTATTGTGAATAATACAGGAGAGACAGAAAGTAATTTTTCTTTCAATTTATTGCCTCCTAGCTCTTCCATAAGTAAAATGTACATAATTCTGATTTTCTGCAGTATGTTTGAATTTCAGGAACTACTGAATTTAGTGTTAACTCTGCCACTGGCCTTCTTGTGACCTCCTATTGAACCTGTTTCTTCCTTTGTGATCTGTTGAGGATTAAATTGCATGTATAACCAGTGGTATCAAGCTATTAGTGAAACACTTAATTACAAAACAAGAAGCAGTACCTAAAGTGCTAAAAATAGCCATAACGCACTGGGAAACTTTAAATGTATCCATATTATTTTAAAATATATATTTTATGCTACTACTAATGTATGAGCGATAAAATTCTATTCAAATTAAAATTCAGAATTCAAGTGGAATTTTCTGGGGTATATTATTCTAGCCAGATTGATAGTCAGTTCAGCATACTATTTATATAGGGGCTAAGGGGAATGGTTCAAAGTGCACTTTGTCATGGAAATGGGTGAGTAAGACAGTGGATTGTTTGGAGCAGCAGAGCAGGGACTGGGATATATCATTATATGGCAGTGGTATTGGAATGCTGACTTGAACAACTTGATTTCATCCCTGTCACAGATCTTCAGCATTATATTGGGCAAATTGCTTAAAATAAAACTTTCCTGAGTGACCACGTTTTTCATGCTTATGTATTCCTGCATAACCAGTTTAACTTTTCTGAACAGCCATAGCTGTAACTGAGTTCAAATAGAATTCTGCTCTGCACCTAGTAAGCTCTTTGAAATGCTAAATATGTCAGTAAATTAACCCCTGTTTCTCAGTTGAGCACCCACACCACGTTGCATCTTTGACAGCTTTTGGCAATGAACTCTGTGCTTTAACTATGTAGGTAAATTGAAATTTTATGTGTATGGCCTTTCAAAAAAGAGATTAAACGGTTGCAGAAAACCAGGGTGCTATGCAAGAAGTGCAAAGGTGAAGTCACTGGGGAAATCAGTTCTATTTCACTGAGCTCTTTGGGTGGTTGCAGTAAATAATGCATAGAGTCATAAAGATAATGAAGATAAAAAGATATACTGAAAATCTGTCGTCCTCCTGAGCACACTTTGAGGCAGGAATCTTTCAGAGAGACTAGCTTGTGATCATATATTATCTATACACAAGGGATAAGTAATCTTGCACGGGCAGTCTCAATTCTGCCATTTGCTGAGGACAGAGAACTTCACAGATATGAATTTTCCAGTGTATTTCTTTCCTTCATTTTCTTTTTTACTGAGAAGAATGATCTGGACCATTACATTCAGAGACAGAAAACTGCATGCTTTTAACTGTGACAGAAAATTATCAATGTGAACCTGATCAGCTTCATGCTTCTATGAAAACAATCTTTTCCAACTATAAGCACAAACCTAAATGAATAAGGGGAAAATGGCATGTCAGATTTAAGTTTCTTTCTCAAGAATAAAATGTAAATAGAGGAGGTGAAACCAGAAAGAGAAAATGATGAGAAGGTCTGTTTTAAAATAATATCAACAAAGGAAATAACAGCTTTAACTCTTTCTTACCTAGAGAAGAGTTGTGTGAATGGCAAGGTATTGAGACAATGCTGAGGGGGTGTGTGCAGCATTTTGGATAATGGCTGTAAAAGCCCAATTTATTTGGGGTTATTACTGCATCCTGATTTTGAGTGTGCTTTCTTATTTACTGTGACACATCATCAAAAGACATTTAACTCTGGAGATCCAAACTCTTCAAATACAGTCCAGCTGTCATTAACACCAATTGAAATCTTTGTGTATTGTGGGAGTTGATCAGGTTTTTAACACATTTCAGTATTTGAACTGCCTTAGTGGTGGCAAATTGCAGAGTGCTGTGTCCTCTGTCTTCCAGGTCAGTGTTTTTGCAGTGGAAGCTGTATCTCCTGGGAAGCTGCAGAAGGTGCTGTTGCACTGTGAGGCCAGTATCAACTCCCAGCATTGGTGCTGTGATAAAGTCATAGTCAGAGAAGCCGAGAACAACTCAGAATATGTTTTCAATTGTGAAAGGTAGTTTTTACAACAATATTCTTAAATATTCTTCAGTGTGTATCACTAAAAGTATTATGTCAATCAATGTACTAAATGTGAGGTTTTTAGGCAAAGACATATTTGGATTATTTTGCAGTTTCATAAAACCCACAAAATGTGTTGTTCCCGAACAGAATGCTTGAATTAATGTTGTGTATGGTCCATAGCAGAGGTTAAACACTTGTATCGAGTCTGTGTTACTAGCTTTTAGAGTACAGCCTTATCGTACAGGATCAGTGCTGTAAGCATGATTTACCTTTCAGGAAGGAAAGATAAAGCACTCAAAATGTTCTAAATTAAGTGTATTTGTAAATGGGAAAGAAACCAGGTTTTCCATCTAGGACTAGCATTCACTCTCTTTACAGCTTGGCTAGAGAGACAAATACGACGCCCAGAACTATTTTGTGAATGGTCCATTTGAGTCATTAAATGAGCATCTTAAAAGTCAATTGATAAATACTGCATTCTGCATTTTTAGAAAATTTTGGTAATTCCACATTTGGAGTTCCCAGTTTACAGTCTATCTTATGGGTATATGCATGACTCCAGTGAAATAAAGAAAGTGAAGAGAAACAATGTGACTGTGACAAGGCACAAGAATAAATAATATTTAATTAATAATATTTAATAAAGGCAGGCTGCCTAGTCATTTTGTCTGGATTTTAATGAATTTATTACATAACCTTGAACAGCTTCTTGCAATTCTTGGTGTCACATCCTCAAAAACAGGAATAAAGGTGTTTTCTCACCTTGATTAACTCTCTAAATCTGAGATTTTTCTTCAACCACTAAGATGTTTATAAATAGTAGTATAAGACTGAGGATTTCTCTGAGTATATTTGGATGCAAACCAGCTGTTGTTGCTAGCTGTAGTTGCTACCTTTCCAAAAATAATACAGGTGAAATTTTCTTTGTGTCATAGCTATCTCTAATGAGCAACATGGCTTAGGAATGATGAATGGCAGGG
Organism: Drymodes brunneopygia; assembly: GCA_013400955.1. NCBI lineage: Eukaryota > Metazoa > Chordata > Aves > Passeriformes > Petroicidae > Drymodes > Drymodes brunneopygia. The sequence continues at coordinate 308,236 of VZTZ01040971.1, read as the reverse complement.
CACTTTGCTGTATCAATTCTGTGATAATTAACACCAGATGTGGATCAGAAAAATTTATTCTGTGACAGAGAATATTAAAAAGAAACAAGAGTTTCTTTTTTAATGCCTAAATTCCCTACAAGGAAACCCTTCCACTGAAAAGGGATTAAAAGAAGTCAGTGGTGGGGTTCACGTGTAGCTTCCATGTTGGCCAAAATGTACCTGTGCTCTATTCAAGGAGAGAGAAGGCTTTTGCTCTTCAGAAATCTGATTCAGTAATCTTCAGCCTCACATTTATTTTATTTTACATAGATATTTTCTGATCCAGGCCATGAAAAAAGTTCTGTCTGTGTCCTCATTAGCCAAGGGAACATAAGAATTTTGTCTTAAAAGCCTGATAATAGTTTCTGAACATCTAACAGCTTCTATTTGATTTCAATTATACATTTACTAGTTACTGATACCTTTCCACATCTGGGATTTCAGAAGATACCTGTATCATCAGTTTTTTGCAGAAGTGATAGAAATAAGTAGTTTTCTAGTAAGACAAAATTTATTTCTTAGGGAGTAGCTCTTATATGAATTGGCCAACTAATGTTTTCAAGACAAAAAATAAGGAACCTTCATAAGTTGCTCTGGACTTTTCTGGCCCAGCTTATACTGGAATCCCAACAGGCTTCATAGGACACTGAATGATTTAGGTCATTCCTGGAGAGTCCATGGAAGTGGACTGAAGAAATTAAAAATTACGGCCCAAAAGATTGCTGCATTTCCTTTCTGGAAAAAAAAGCTGATTTTTTTTTTACCAAGCAAGAAGAAACAAAAGCTGTTGGTAACTCATGATCTGAATGAAAAGGTTTCAAAATTATACATATCCTAGGGCAACATGACTGGGAAGTGTAACGAATGTTTGCCTTAATTTGTCCTTTTTAGACTCATCTACCTGCCCTCAATTTATAGAAGGAATAAGAAAGAGCAGTGTTTGGTTCCATCTTTGTTTTTAACACTGAACTGTGATTTTAAGAAATACTGCAATAGATACATACAAAGTATACTTACGCCTCAATCCATAGTACTGAAAAAAATGTTCTGTGCTGTATTCTTCTGTTTAGGTATAGAAACAAGTACAGTAGAGCCACATGAGTCTCTTAATCTGATACAGTGTATTTTACACCTACGTAGCTCTTACTTTTGCACAAAAGAAGTTTTTTAGTTGAGTCAAATAATTTCTACTTTAACATAAATCAAATACTAAAATTTTAGGAGTAGAGACCTTTTGCTGTTGGGTGCATTCAGTATGAAAACCAAATGTGGATCACTCAGTTATACTGTAATATAAATAAAAATTGATTCTTACCTGCTTTCTTATTTTCTTTCTTATTCTTAGGTGGCTTCCATTTATGTCCCAAGGTATAATCCATTCAGAAATTGAGCTGTACCCTCAAGGTAAGATTTATTGTATCTTCATGGAAGTAAAACCAATAATTAATAATCCTTTTCCTCTGAAGAAATCTGGTCAGATTTTACACTGTAAATATCAGAGTTTACAATTTTGCAGCTTTTGTTGTATTTCTGAGAGAACACAATTTATATAATTGCAATAGGTGACAGTGAGAATGTAATGAGGGAATGAATGAGAAAGAGTTTCCTTGTATTGGCTAGAAAAACCAAATGTCTTTTTGATCTCTTCTTTCAAACCTTTTCTGTAATGTTAAAGGATAGGTCTCTTATTAATTAATTTTTTTGCAGAGTTTAAAAAAATCAGCAGCTGAAAATGCAAGAAGCAAATGGTAAACGCTGCTCTTGTTTTCTGATTTTAATGAAGATTTTCTGTTTCAGAACTGACTTCTTTACACATTTATTGCCACTTGTATTTATTTTAAAGCATTAATTGTAGCATACAATTTGAACATTTCAGTAAACTCTGAAATTCACATTTTAATTTAAACAAAAAATAACTTTGTTTATGCTTTCTTTTTATTCTGTCATTTTTCTTTCTACTTCTTTGAAAAATTCCTATTCTTCTAGTACTTATTGGTGATCTATCTTAATTTCAGGTTTTATAGTTAACATTTTAGAGCATGATTCTTTTTCCTGGCCTATGCATAAGTTTGTTCTCAACAATAGTTTTTCATTTTGTCTTTTACTTGTGATTTCATATTTGTTCAGGTTGATTTTTCTGTCTTTGCAACCAAAGCAGATTAAATTAAATTTCTTAATAACACATTAGAATTTCTCAGCTGTGATAAGTGCTTCATGCTGTAGGTTGAACAATGATCTAGAAAGTGTTGTGAGAAAGTTTGAAAATAGTGATTAAAAATCTGTTTTATCAATCAAAATATCCACGAAGACCCAAATACCTTGTGCTAAACCTTGCTTTTATGGCAAATGGTAAATGACAAAAGTTTTGCTCAGTTATTTTAGAAATTATTTTAAAATCCCACCCTGTTATAGGCTTTCTTTTGAATCATAAGTATCTTTGTCCTTCTTCCTCTCTGAGCTTTTTTCAGCAGGCAGTAATTTGCTCTCTGGTCATCACTCATTGTGCTTTAGTTATTCCACCTCGCTTTTACATGGCCTGCCCTGAGAGATCCTCCTTTCCATAATTCAAATTGGTCTGCTTGGTCCTTTCTGCACCTACAGCTGAGTCTCTGGGCTGTGTCACTTAAGCTCTGCAAATGTCTCAGAGTGAAGCAGCCAAAAGCATATGCAGCAAATAGCCTCTTGTTTGGGACATTTGGTAAAACATGGATCAGTGGGAAAGAGGCTTGAAATTGTGTGTCCTAGACCTAGAGGGACTGCCCCAGCTCCTGGTTTAGTAGTTGATCTGAGAGTTTGTTCACTTACCTTTTTTTTCCCCATAAGCTTTTAAATATATTGAATTTTCTTTCTCACTTTTTTTTTTTTTAAAAAAAGAAGTAAGAAATTGTATCACTTTTTTTTAAAAACACAATTATTTTTCTGGAAACTAGAACTTTCTAAGGTATTGTAATATTTCTAATAATATAGGAAATTTAAAAAAATAGAAATAAAATGCCTAGGAAGTCGTTTGTGGCAAGATACCACTTTCTGATGTCCCCAGAAGATAGGTTGCACTTTTCCTCCATGTATGCTAGATGTCATAACACATTTACCTGTATTCTTTTCCTCTGAAACTGTTTCTCTTCAGTCATTAAGGAACTATTGATACTCTACCTCATCAGAACAACCCAGCTTTTTTGCCAACAAGAATTATGTTTTTGTAATACTTACTATATCCCTTTTCTACTTAGAAGCATGCAATGCAATCAATGCAATGAGGATTTCTGGCATCAGAGAGATCAGAAACTTGAGGATTCTCTTCTCATACCCACACTGTCTTTCGAACACAAGTCCTTTCTATTTCCAGAAAAAAGGAACAAGCTTCAAAGTCAATACAGAGGAGTTCAAAACAAAACTCTTCTTAATGATATTTTGGGGGAAGTTTGATTCCCTATTTTACCTTTCTAGTGGTTTCAAGTTGCCAATCTAAGTGTCTGGCCAAATGCCAGCAGACTTACCAAAATTTACCTGATGTTTGCTGTGAGATGAGGATTAGGAGTAGGCAAACCAGGCTCAAACTTTAGGGAATACAAAGAAAGTTTATTAATAAACCTAAGACAAAGGAAAAAAACCCCTAAGAAACACCAGAACAAACTTCTCAGACCACCCCTCCTCCCTGACCTTTCCGTTTCTGTCCCCCTGACAACACATAAAAAGACAACACTTCAACCTCTAGTCAGTTTACCACTTCTGAAATAGCTTTTGTCTCAGTTCATTTAGGGAGAGAAGTCTCTTTTGCTTATACCATGGATTTCCTGTAAGAAAATACAGTTTTTTATGGGTCTTCAGCCTCACCACCAGCCACCCGCCCGGGAGAAGAAATTCGCTGGTGGTGGCCCCTTCCCCCACAC